>JANAVB010030835.1:310000-460932 GCA_029216955.1 Iris pallida
TCTGGTGTGTCTCTTTAACATGTTATTAACCACCTCCATGGATCCTACGTCTCCAGAAGAAAAGAAGAGGATGTCGTCGGCATAAGTCAGGTGAGTGATGATCGGACATCCGCTGGCAATATGGAAGTGCTTGAAGCAAGGGGATCCTACCATGTTATTCAGGTTTCTGCTAAGAGCTTCTGCAGCGATGATGAATATGGTAAAGGATATAGGGTCTCCTTGTCTAACACCATGACTTGATTTGAAAAATCTATCAGTTTGACCGTTGATGACCGTTGAGAACAAGGTATTGTTGATCGACCGCCAGACGATGTCGATCCAAGTCTCCAAGAATCAGAAAGCCTTGAGCACCCAGATTATGAATTGCCAACCCAATCTATCATAAGTTTTCTTCATTTCTAGCTTAATGGCTATATTCCCTCCCCTGGACGAGAATTTCATGCAGCTGATCATTTCTTAAGCTAGGTGGATGTTGTCGAGGATGTTATGACCTTGGACGAAGCCGCTTTGTTCCTTAGATATAATCTTGGAAGAAGACCTGACATGCAGTTAGCTATGATCTTGGAGATGATCTTGCTGGTAAAAGTGCACATGCTCAGGGGACGAAAATCTTTAAAAGTTTCTGGGTTCTCCTTCTTGGGGATAAGGATCAGGTTGGCGTTGGATATCGATTTAGAGTATCTGGCTCCTTGGAAGAAGGCAACGACCGCCTTGTTGATGTCAGTCTTGATAATATCCCAGCAGGTTCTGAAGAAAGTGCCGGTAAAACCGTCCGGTCCAGGGGCGTTGTCCTTGTTAAGCATCCACACTGCGTCTTTAACTTCACTCTCCGTGGGTCGAATTTGTAGTTGGAAGTTATCTCTGTCATCAACTAATCGAGGGATCGTTGCAAGAAAGGCCTCATCTTTGACAATGATTTCTTTGGTGAACAGTTTCGTGTAGAAATATTTCACAGCCAACTGAATATCTCGGGGGTCGTGAAGGATGCGGTCGTGCTTATTTTTAATCTGGTGAAGGTTAAGTTGTTGTCTGCGGCCCTTGACACGGGAGTGAAAGTAGCTCGTGTTTTTGTCACCTTCCATGTCCTAAGTCAACCTGGCTTTCTGGTTCCAAAATTCCTCCTCGATTTTTAGGCAAAATTTTAAGAGGGCGCTTGTAAGCGATGCTCAGGCCGACGGTGATCTTTTACGGGTGAACAGGATTTCAGTACGAGCGACGTCATCCTCTATGGTGTATACTGCCTGAAATATATCGCCATAGGCTTCTTTGCTCCAAGAGGAGAGGGCTTTCTTGGTGGCTTTGAGTTTGGCAGCCACTCAATATAGGGGGTCGGGATCGTCGGGACCCTCTAAGCAGCCGTCATAATGTCCCTAAATTATGGGTGGTGGCACTACAGGTCAAGAAATCGGAAGTTCTTATTGTGCTGGGTATTATTCCTGCTGATCTCGATGAGGAGCGGGGAGTGATCCGATTCTGTGGCATTGAGATGCGATAATCTGGTATTGATAGGGAGATCAGCCCACTGTGAGTTAATAAGGACGCGATCAAGGCGGGAGTATTGCCACCGCGCTTCCTCTTGCATGTTATACCACGTAAATTTATTGCCCGTGAAGTGCATCGAGGACATATGGGCATTACAAATAAAGTTGGTAAAGTCTAACATGGAAGTTGTGGGGGGAGGGTGGCCTCCCGTCTTCTTCTCTCTGTATATGACGGCATTGAATTCTCCGATACAGAGCCAGGGGGTGTTGGGGTATTGGACATGGGTGTCTAATAATGAGCTCAAAGCTATTTGTGCTCTGCGATCTCACAACTGCCATGAACATCAAAAAGAATGGAGCAGGACTGGAGCGTGGGGTGATCTAACTGCACGATATAGCCTGATTCGTGTCAAGGATTATTTCAACCTTAACGTCTGCAGTGTGGAGGATCCAGATGTTATGGCGTCCGGCGATGGCAGAAGGGAAGCCTAACTGCAGCAGGATGGATTTGATTTTCTTGGGAGAGATTTTGGGTTCAATAATCACAAGAATATCGATTTTGTAGATGTTCTTGAGACCTTTTAATCTTCTCAAGGTAGGTTTATTGGCGATGCTCCGAACGTTCCAAGAGAGGATGTTAACCATCAAGAAGGCTGGAGGTAGGGGAGTTGGCGAATTTCGCTACAGATCTGGTGATCCTGACCGTTGGTGCTTTGGCTCTTCTTTTGCTAGATTTTTGTGTTTAGGCTCCATCGGGTGTATGTCCATATCTGCTGGATCAAGTTTAGGATGCAGGTATACCTCTTATTTTATCTTAGCTAGCGCTCCGAAGTAGTTGTCCCTTTTGGCAAAATCGGCACCCAGAGCTTGGTTCAGCCCGGCTACTGGTTCAAAGTCGAGATTAGCCAGCTGATCCGCTTGTATGACGGTCTCCGTGCTGGGGTTGTTTTGAGCGTCAAGGTCAAAATGTTGTATGGCCTCAGTCGCAAGATCTTCTCCTACTCTCTGTGTCCAACTCTCAGTGTTGGTGCCCTCGTTGATTTTGTTCGTATCTGGGGGGGTTTTCGGGAATTGTGTCTCCTCTTCTGAAGAGGTGTTACCGAGTTCTATGCCACTCTCATCAGTATTATCCCTCTGGTTGTCAGCAGAGGGCATAGTCTCTGAGGCGTCTTCAGGGCGAACCGTGGCAAGAATATCGAATTTATTGGTGAGGTTTGGAGAGGTGATTTTGATGGGGGTTATGTCACTTCTCAAGGGGGCATTCTTTGCGGTTTGTTTATGACCTTGAGAATACTCCTCACTTGCCTCAAACCGGATATAGGAGTTAGGCAGATGGAGGAGCGGAGGTCTTTGAAATTGGCCAGGTAATTGTTTAGGGGCATTCTTGGGTTCAGCTTTCTTCTTCAGTTCTGGGTGCGCTCTGTAGCAGTGCTTGGTGAGGTGTCCTCTCTTCTGACAGTGGTTGCAGAAGATAATATTATTATCCTAAATGATATGTTAGGTATGGGACTTGTTGCCAAGAGATATTTAAATAGTTTTGGAAGGTCCTTCGAGATGTCGAGCTCCATGCAGACTTTAGCATAGTTGGCTTTAGTCAAGTTGCGAGTTTTCTCGACCATCGCCACGTAGGTGCCGAAGAAATTGACGATCCTTCTCAAGGTTGCCGGGATGAAACAAATGAGCGGAGGGTTGGGGAGGGTGACCTATGCGGATAAGAAGGGCGAGTCAGCCTGCGAGTTGAAATCCTCTGACCATTTGGCGATAGTCGTGACTTTAGAGTCGATCCTTCCCGAGCCCCGGGTTTGAGCTATCTTGTGGTCGATCTCCGAGGAAAAGTGTAGAAGAATGTGTTTGGGGTCCAGAGGAGCAACCATGTAATCAGAAGTGATATGCCACATGGTGACAGCTTCTTGTACCCGAGCCATTTTCGGGCAACCCATGGGGAATTTAAGAACAAAGGTGGAGAAAAATCTCTCGTACAAGGTAGCCAGGTTAGCTGTGGAGAAAGGCACCGAGATGTTCTGATAATCTGACGAAGGGGGTAATCAATGTCTGGGAGGTCCACGTCCGGAATGATCGGTAATTTTTTGGTAGCCCAGTCGGGCCAGACCATGGTTGTGTAAGAAATAGCTGGATGAAGCTGACCTACAGAGGCTGGGGGGCCGTCGACTGCTGCGTCCTAGGAGCGCACGTACGGGGGAGGGAGCGCCACGAGGGGGCACCAGGACACTGGTTGCTCGAGGCTAAAAAGCGCCAGGGGTAGGGTGCGCCGAAGCCAAAGCGTCCAAAAGCTGAGGTTCAAAGGGTGGGTGAGGGGCAACGGAGGAAGGCTGGGCTCCAGCTGGTGAGCGGGAGGGAGCTCTGGAACTGTCGCTCGAGCCCAGCGCACAGCCGGGTCGGGTGAGGCAAATAGAGCAGGAGGAGAAAGTAGCGCTGACGGGGGGAGGGTACGCTGGAGCCAAGGAGACAAGTCCTCTGGACGATCCCCTCGCTGACAGAGCAGCGCCAAGGGGGTCAGAGAAAATCGTGCAGCCCAGTAAGGGGCGCATAGCACACGTGCCAGCAACAGCTTGCGCCATGCAACCTACTACGCCAAAACAATTGGCGCCAAACATCCTGCGCCAAAGGGTGACGAAAGCCCCTCGCCAACAGAGGGCCCACCAAATACTGCTGAATCCGAGCAGCCAGTGCTACTGAGTGGGGGTCCAGTACCTGTGGAAAGCTCTGTATTGACCGACGAAGGGAAGGATTCAAAATAAGAACATGGGGTGTGTTTTCGATAAAGAAATTCTCTTTATTTGTTGTGTTTCTGGGAAAATTACAACTGTAGGAATTCGATCTAGAAGACGATCGCTTTATCCCTTGGACTATGCGAAGAAGAAAAGCTCTCAAAATTTTGACAGTAGATATCAATGTATCTGTACAATGAATAAAAAAAGAACTCTATTTATAGAGTCAAAAATAATAACTGAAAAGATAACTACCTCACCACTAGTGCACTTGAAAAGTCACGCAGACTCTAAATACACGCAGGGTTAGTGAGTAGTTACTGGACGTGGCCCATAACTGTTGGACACATGGCATCAGTGCATGGGTCGTGTGCAAGTTACTGGGCACGCGAGAGAGAGAGATCGGTGGCATGGTTGCCACGTACTCCAGTTGAAATGAAATCCACGCTGACTTGCTGAAGGCAAAAATCCACGCAGATTCGTTGACGCAGACTCGTTGAAGACGAAATCCACGCAAGCTTTGAAGAAGAATACTTCAGAATTCACGCAGGCTTTTAAAAAGTCACGCAATGTTTTGAGGAAGGAGAACTTCAGAATCCACGCAAACTTGAGATGAAGATCACAAATACACGCAGACTTGAGATAGAACTGCCAGCTGTCTTGATTCGGCGTGTCTCGATTGACACAAAATCTCTGACAGTGATTGCTTTATCAGTTGCATTAAATGACAAGAAACCCTTTTGGTACACCAACTTGACGAAGGCTGAGTCTTGCTGAAGAAGATTTCGAAAATCACGCAATAGACGGCGATGATCTCTCGAAGTTTGTGCATACGTGGCATGCGAAGAGACATTCTTCGACTGTTGTGTTGTCAGTCATTATGATTCTGGCGTATGGCTGAGCTGTCTCTGCGTGACTTCTAAAGGAGATGGCCAGGCAGAACTTAGCGTATCTTTTGTGCTGCTTCTTGGATCACTCTGCGTGACTTGTTCTGATCAACTCAGCGTGACTTCATTTTTGAGGCCTACAAAACCCCCTTCAAAGTTTTCGAAAAATGATAAATTATTTCGAAATACTTTGAAATAGAGATGATGAAATGAGTTAAAGTCACGCTGAGATGACTTAAATGATTTTTCGAAAGTCGAAAAGACTTTGAAGTTCTTCGAAAACACCCGAATGAACCTATTAAATATCATAATGACTCTTCGTTCTCCGAGACTGATTGCGTCCAATTTATGGTGGAATATGAACTGTCGACGAGATCTGTTATATAAACAGGAAGAGATTCTCAGTTTTGACATTCATCTCTCGAAAATATAACCCCAAAGGAAGCAGCCGAAGAGGAAGCACGCAAGTTGGGCTTTTGTTCCCATGGTAACCCCAATTTTGGGGGCAAAGAACCCGAACCTGTCGTCATCGAGCTCAAGGATGACTCCACGCAGTTAGCCAAGAATCTCTTGAGCTACTTTGGATTGGATGGCTCGTCTTCTTCTGATGGGCGGAGCCTTATGGAGAAGCGTAAAATGCTCGAGACTCTGTTGCATCGCCTGGGAGTTAAGAGCGTAGAGGAGTTAGGCATCAAACTTAGCCGCTCTGGAAAATAGAGCGTAACTTTCTACGCTTTTGTTGCACTTTTCTGTTTTTTCTTTTTGTAAGGCCATCAGTGCCTGTTTAAAGAATGAAGTACAACTTTTGTGTTTGATCTGCGTGCCTTAATGAAGAATGTTAATTAGCACTCTTTGACTGTTTCCAATGTTGCGTTGTCTTCCAAAGCACACGTGTCATTCATTCCATGGTTTACGAGCGCTATTTACGCGGATCTTTTCCAAGAATAGACTTGTACTTTGTCCTTTAAATAGGCAGCTGAGTTTCAAAGATACTTATCTCTCATTCTTCTTCTTCTTCTCTGAGAACGAAATTTTTGAAAGATTTCATTCTCAAAATAGGAAAGCAATGCCTTCTAATGTTCGATTTCTGCATACTGTATCAAACATGAATTTGCCAATCCTTAGCACCAAACTTGAAGGTAAGTCCAGTATAGTACGCGTACTATTTTTGCTGTTGAAGATAGGCTTTCTGTTTCTGATTGAATAATGCACGCTTGACCAGTCAGTGCGTGTCAAATGACATTTCTGTTGACTAATTGCCTTTTTCCCTGCTGTTTTCTGCAGAAGCTCGGCTAAAGATTTTCTTCAGAACTGGCATTGGTGATGTGGATGCTGTGGAGAATATCCTGCTGACACCAACATCAGGGAGCTCATACGCTTTTGACGCGTACATCAGACAACTCAGAACTCTTCGTGGGATAGAAGGGTCTTCCTTAGATGGTAGGAAGAGCCTTTATACACGAGAGTTGGATGGTGGAGTTAACTCTACCCCAAGAAATCGGGTAGTAGAGTTCCTTTTATGGGAGAACTAGGAATTGTATCCCAAGGTTTGGATACATTCCTGTCTTCCTTGAGAGGTTACCCCCAATCCAACAATTGTATTGGCAGCACCACGACTTCGGGCTGTCATACTCTGTAGTTCTCCTCTCGTCTGAGAGAGAAGACCAGAGTTTGATTCCTGCTGATCTGGTCGTGACTGGGACCCAGACAGTCAGGAATTGCCACCAACAACGAACCTGACGGAGAAGGTCCGACGGAAAAGATCCAAAGAAGAAGATAGATCTCTATTAGGTTATTATTGTGGTGTAGAATGAAAATCCAAGATTTGTAATAGATTTCCATTATGATTTGTAAGAAAGTCTAAGAAAATATAATAGACTTTTTTGTGGTGAAATGAGAATGGAAATGATAATTCTTCTATGCTCAATGATTTGTATTTGTGGATGAATTGTGGACATGATAGATAATAAAATCATCTTTTCTGTTTTAGAGTATATGATATTATCAGAGGTATTATGGACGTGATAATATATAGGAACTCAAAAGAAAAATAGATTAATTTCTATGCAGAGGTCAAAACATGACAAATGAGTAAGCAGATTCGGAATTGATTCAGAGGTTATAAAAACATGATAAATAACGAATCCCCACTTAATAAATTGATAGAAGATTATGAACGGATGAACCGTTAGGAAATGATGAACAGATGAACTGTCGAGTGGATGTAATAAATGAACGGATGAACCGTCAAGTATTAATAAATATGTGAAACATCGGATGAATGTGAGAAATGAATGGATGAATGAATATGTGAAACGTCGGATGAATGAGGAACTTCTGCCTATAAATATAGCAGAAATCTGGCGAGAACGAATACTTCTACTCCTCAATATAAAAATGTCATCTGGAGAAGCATCCAAGAAGACTGAGATGGCCTCAAAGGTTCAGAAAGGCACTGAAGAACGCCCTGCTGGTCCAGCCAAAACGAAGAAGACGGAAGCAGGCAAAGGTTCGTCTGCACCCAAGCCACCAAGGGACATTCTGGATTTTTTGCTCGAACCAGGAAGGACTGAAGAAGAGGAAGTCATGAGGATGGCCGCTTGCAAATTCCTCGTCGGTTCTAACAAGGAGGTTCTCGGCTCTTTTGCTGATCACGTCTTTGAGAAGGACGGTAGTGGCCCACGTCCAAATGTAGAGAAGGATGAAAGTGATCTTCTTTAATATCATGTATCATCATTCATGATTAAAAATAAAATAAAAAATTTTATTTTTTTTAAAACATGAATTTGTCTGATGATTACAAGTATTTACATTTATACATAGTACTTTTTAAGGAATTTGCCATTAATAGACATCAAAACTTTTCGACCATCCAATTCTGAGAGTTGATAAGCTCCATTTGAGAAAACTTTGCTCATAATATAGGGACCTTCCCACTTTGCGTCAAATTTACCCTTACTCATATGAGTCATAGTCATAGGACGTCTGACTGTTAGAACAAGTTCTTCTTTTTGATATGATCGAACTCTGACTTTTTTATTAAAAGCTCTTGAAATTCTAGCTTGATAGAATTCAATATTCTGTTGAGCAGATAATCGCTTTTCATCCAGAGCTTCTAATTCCTGAAGTCGAAGACGATCGTTATTTTCAGCAGTGAGTTCATTAGCGATTGCTATCCTTAAAGAAGGAATTTGAATCTCTAATGGAAGAACAGCTTCGCAACCATACACCAGAGAGAAAGGTGTACATTTGGTAGCATTACGAACTGTAGTGCGATAAGCCCACAAACATTCCCCGAGCTTGTCACTCCAATTACGTTTGTTAGTGGAGACAAACTTCTTTAGGAGTTTGATGATAGTCTTGTTGAAAGCTTCTGCCAATCCGTTAGCTGCTGGATTATATGCGGCAGAAGCCACATTATTGATCCGATGATCGTCACAGAATCGAGTAAATTTCTGGCTGACGAACTGTGGTCCGTTATCATGAACAATGCGTCGAGGAACACCAAATCTGTAGATGACATGGTGCTTAATAAAGCTGATGACATTAGACGTCTTAACATCAGATAAAGGAATGGCTTCGGCCCATTTGGAGAAGTAATCGGTTATTGCGAGAATGAACCGATGACCTTTAGATGACGGTGGATTGATCGGGCCGACAATGTCCATGCCCCAAGCTTCGAAGGGCCATGATGCTGCCGTCGGATGTAGAAATTCCGAGGGTTGATGAATAAAATCCGCATGAATTTGACAAGCTTTACACTTCTTTGCATATTCGATGGTATCAGATACCATGGTGGGCCAATAATAACCCATACGTCGAATACGGTCTTGAAGTTTTGGTCCTGGCTGATGTGCTCCACAAATTCCATCATGTGCTTCGCGAATGATTTGTTGAGCTTCGTCGCCGGCAACACATCGAAGGAGTAAACCATCATAAGCTCGACGATATAAGGTCTTTGTTGTATGATTGTAGTAGAATCTGAGTGATCGTCGTCTGATAGATGCTGCCTCACTCGGATCATCCGGAAGAATATCATATAATACGAGATCTAAGAAAGGAAGTCTCCAATCTTTATCCGTATTCTGATTCTCAGTCGAGTTACTGAAGATGAATTCCATGCTGGAATCAGATGAAGATGATATCGATTTACGACTGAATCCAAATCCTCTTGTTGTGTTGACGTCGTGAGATATTGATTCTTCAATGTCAACTGGAAGTCCTAGAGTCAAGTTATTTTCAAGATGAAATAATTCTCGAATACGAACAACAATTATTTGTTGCCGTCTGATTGGAATAGCCAGCACCGCTGCAAGATTAGTAAGGGCATCAGCTTCTGTGTTACATGCTCGCCTAACATGTTCAATGAAGAATTCTTCAAACGAAGAAGCCATAGATATAGCTGTTTTATGATAAAGAACCAGATCTTGATGGCGAACTTCATAAGTACCCCTGATCTGATTGACAATGAGTTTAGAGTCTCCATACGCCTCCAAATGTTGAATATTCAGATGTTTAGCAAGTTGAAGACCAATAAATAATGCGTTGTACTTAGCTACATTGTTTGAACATGGCTGATCGAGAGAATAAGCTCTTTGGATAGTAAGACCTTCTGGCGATACAAGAACAATTCCAACTCCAGCGATAATATCGCCATTAGGACCAATTCTTGATGCTCCATCAAAGAATAGACGCCAAGTAGGATCTTCTTCAGCAATTTGATTTGAATCTAGGACTTCATCTGGGATTTCATCATAGAGTTTTGAATTTTCTGGAATTGAGTGAGCAGCCAGAAAATCAGCTAAAGCTTGTCCTTTGACTGATTTCTGAGGAATATAGTGCATGTCATACTGAGCAAGTAGGATTCCCCAGTTAGCCAATCGAGAATTCAAAACACTGGGTTTCTTCATCATGATCCATATAGGATTGATCCAGGAAATAACATGAATAGTCTGGCCAATGATATAATAACGTGTCTTTTGGACAGCAAACATCAAGGCTAGACATTCTTTTTCAACCGGTGAATATCGAGGTTCAGCTCCGGTCATAGTGCGGCTGAGATAATAAATGGCTTGTTCATGTTGGCCCATTGGTCATATGGTCAACCTGATTTTAATAATTGATCAAAACTCTGTCTGGATATACAAAGCTTGTTGGGACATTCTCAGCTTCTTGGACATAAGCAAGATTGGATATTCACTTCGTTTAAGACTGAAGATCTGTTTGCCTACTTGAGTCTGTATTTCCTATGCAATGTAATTTTCTTTTTATTTGAGTCTAGGAATACATTGTACACCGAGTCGTACTGGCAAATAGGCTATTCCCAAAAATAGTTCAAAATGTTTTTAAAATGACCTATCAAATTGTTTACAAAAAGGTTTTCAAAAAGGTTTTCAAAAATCACCAAAACCTATTTTAAAAACCCTAACCTAACCCTGACAGAACTCGGCCAGAGTTCGGCCAGAGTTCGGCCAGAGTTCGGTTAGTAGTCGTTTTGATTTTGAATTCTCTGGAACTTGGTCCTCCTGCAGTTACGGATTTGACCGAGATTTGCTCATCGAGTTCTGCCCGAATTCTGCCCGAATTTTGACAGAGTTCTCCCTTTGGAAATCCTATAAATAGAGAAGTATTTCGATCATTTCAAATCACTCATTCACTTTCAATCTTCTCTCTATCTAAAGCTTTCTATCTTCCAAAGAGTTTTCTAGAGCTTTCATTTTCAGATCCCAAGCCAGTTACAATCCTCTAGTCGATTTGCCAGTGCGGTACGGTCTAGAAGTTTCTGAGAGATTGTAATCAGAAGGCTTGATTGAAGAATACCTCTTCATATTTGAAGTTGGACGAGTTCTTCGTATCAAAGCTCGCGTTGTAGAAGTTGCAAGGACTTCGTAAGAAAACTTGCGGTTTTTTCTATAGTGGATTCAAACTGGTAGCAAGAGTTCTACCGACTGGATTAGTCCTCAACAGAGGGATACCAGTATACATCGCTGTCTTTGCGTTTGCTTTCTGAACTCTGTCTTTACTTTATTTTCATCTGTGATTATATACTGTGATTGTGTTGCTAACTTTTTTAATTAGCATTATTCCGCTGCCAACTCTATTCACCCCCCCCCCTCTAGAGTATTACGCTTTACTATATCGTTCCTACAATTGGTATCAGAGCGGGTGTTACAGGTAAAGCAAGGTAAAAGTGCTATTATTTATTCATTATTTATTAGATCACAGCACATCACATGGCTACTATGAAATTCACAAGTGAAGGTCAGGCCACAAACAGACCTCCTCTGTTTGATGGTACTAACTACACTTATTGGAAAACACGGATGAGTTTCTTCTTAAAGTCTCTTGATTTTGACTTATGGGCTATTGTTCTTGATGGCTATCAAAAGCCACCTCGTATAAATGTCGAGGGTGTTTTAGTTGAAAAACCCCAAAACAGTTATACAGAGGAAGAAAAGAAAAAGGCCAGTCTTGACGCACGTGCCATTAATGCTCTTTTTTGTGCCTTAGACAGAACAGAATTTAACAGGGTATCTACATGCACAACGGCAAATGGTGTATGGAAGCTTCTCGAAGTTACACATGAAGGCACGACTCAAGTCAAGGAGTCAAAAGTCAGCAGACTTACTCAAGAGTACGAGGCGTTCAAAATGAAGCCAAATGAAACAGTCACACAAATGTTCGAGAGGTTCTTGGATATTGTAAACCCTTTGTCCTCCTTAGGCAAAGAATACAGTAACCACGAAAAGATTCGCAAACTCCTGCGAGCTCTCACCAAAAACTGGATTCCGAAGGCTACAGCTATCATTGAAGGAAACGACCTCACCACAATGACACTTGAAGTGCTCATGGGTAAGCTACTCACTCATGAACTGGATCTACAAGATTTTGAAGAGCCTGCACCAAAGGAGAAGACTATCGCCCTCAAGGCTCAGCACAGAAAAGCTGCTGAAGATGACTCAGACAGCAGTGGATCTGACGCTGAAGATCAAGCACTCCTAGCAAGGAAGTTCAAAAGATTCATGAGACATGAGAAAAGAGTCAAAGAGAACAACAACAACAACTGGTATCAAGAAGATGCTATCTGCTATGGCTGCAAGAAGAAGGGACATATGAAGAAGGACTGTCCCATCAACTCATCATCGAGCAAGAAGAACAACAGGTATGAAAAAGGCAACCTGAAAAGATCAACGTCTCAGAAATACGCCAACACCAGCATATGGCATGAGAGTGAAGCTAGCGACTCAGAAGATGAACATTCAGAGGACGCTGCAAACATCTGCTTCATTGCAATCGATCAGGTACCTACTGAACCTGTAGAAACATATAATGACTTTACCTTTGAGCAATTAGAAGATGCCTTCAGTGACCTGATGCTTGACTACAGGAAACTGCGTAGTAAATATCAGACCGCTAAGAAGGTACTCAAAGAGTACAAAGGAGAAATAGAAAGACTTACCGACCTACTAGCTGAGGTTAGAACTAGTGTTAGTGAGTCTGGTGAGCTTTCCTCTATAAAGCTCTTATTACACGAGACTAAACAGTCATCCGAAGAGAAAGATAAGATTATAGACCAATTGAGAGAAGATCTTTCAAAAGAAAAGAAAAGTCTTCAATCTGCACAAATCAGAATGGAATCACTCACTTCTGATTATACTAAGTTATATGACACTTCCAAAAGGTTGGAAATTAGGTTAGGAAAACAGCCTGAGCCTGCTGCTTCCTATCCTAACACGTGTCACTTACCGAAAATTTGGAACATTCCCAAGCCAAACACTGTCAGACCAAACCATATAAAACCTTTACCCCAAAAGGTTAAGCCCAAACATGATCATAGGTATGCATTCTTCTATACTAGAAAACCTAAACCTACCAACCATGCACATCACTCTGCTTTCAACACTCAACATGCACAATGTCATTATTGTGGCCTCATTGGTCATATTTCATCTGCATGTAGAATGAGAAAGCTAGTTGATTTAAATGTTTATGCTTGGATACCTAAAGCTAACAATTCAGGACCCTACAAAAAATGGGTACCAAGAGTTTCATCTGCAAACTGTTTTGTAGGTGGAACACCCTTCACATGCTAGAAGCAAATGGATCCTCGACAGCGGTTGCTCACGGCATATGACCGGTGACGCTACTCTATTTGCAACACTGTCGAAGAAAAAGAAGGTAGGCTATGTTTCCTTCGGCAATAATTTAAAAGGGTATATTATTGGTATCGGTGATATTGGTAAATCTCCCTATCCCGTGATTAAAGATGTATGTCTGGTTACCGAGTTGAAACATAATCTGCTCAGCATAAGTCATCTAGCTGATCATGGTTATGGTATCAACTTTGGCAAAGACAAATGTACTATAGTTGATAGCTCAACTGGTAGTACTATCTTTGAAGGAATCAGGGAAGACAATATATATGTTTTCTATCTATTGGAAGAAGCCAACATTTCAGGTAGATGCTTAATGGCCAAAAGTGATGAGAGTCATTTATGGCATATGAGACTCGGTCATGCAAACATGGATACAATTTTAAGATTATCCACAAAGAAGTTAGTACGCGGTTTACCGGACATAACATTCAAGAAGGATTCGGTATGCAGCCAATGCGAAAAGAACAAGGCTACCAGATCCACATTCAAGTCTGTAAACGCAGTATGTACTACTAGACCTCTACAATTGCTACACATGGATTTATTCGGTCCTAGCAGAGTTGCTAGCCTCGGAGGTAAATTATATGCATTTGTAATTGTAGATGATTTTTCTAGATACACGTGGGTATATTTCTTGACACGCAAGAATGACGCATTATCCGAATTTGTCGCCTTTTGCAAGAAAGTACAGAATGAAAAAGGTTACATGATCACTCGTATTAGAAGCGATCATGGAGGTGAATTCGAGAATGCTGATTTCGAGCAATTTTGTGACACATACGGTTTTATATACGAGTTCTCCTGCCCTAGAACTCCACAACAAAATGGAGTTGTGGAACGTAAGAACAGAACTCTAACCGAAATGGCCAGAGTAATGTTAAATCAATTTAGCCTACCCAAATACTTCTGGGCTGAAGCTGTCAATACAGCTTGCTTTGTGCTCAATAGAGTTCTAATTCGACCCAAATCGAAGAAGACTCCATTTGAGTTATGGTTTGATAGAATTCCTTCAGTTTCATATTTTAAGATATTTGGCTGTAAGTGCTTTATTCTTAATACTAAAGACAATTTGGGAAAGTTTGACGAAAAGGCCGATGAAGGTATATTTTTAGGTTATGCGGCCAAGAGCAAAGGATACAGAGTCTTCAACAAACGTACCATGATCATCGAAGAGTCAATCAATGTCACTTTTGATGAAATGAACCAAATGACACTCGATGACAGTGATGAAGATCTGCCTACATCAAGCTCAACATCAGCTGAACCTGAACCAAGCTCTGCACAAGCTGAACCCCCTAGAGGAGATCCAGGAACCAGCTACCTACAGAGTCTACCGAAAAGGTTAAAATTCACAGCTGATCATCCACAAGATTTGGTAATTGGTGACATTACCAAAGGAGTAAGCACTCGATCATCCAGTAGAGATATTATTTCTAGTGTTGCATTTATTTCACAGCTAGAACCTAAATCTATTGATGAAGCATGTAGTGATAGTTTCTGGATAGATGCCATGCAAGAGGAATTGAACCAATTCGAACGGAATCAAGTTTGGGAACTTGTTCCCAAGCCTATTGATCATCCAGTCATTGGCACCCGTTGGGTATTCCGAAACAAACTGAATGAGGATGGTTTAGTAACTCGTAACAAGGCTCGACTCGTAGCTCAAGGATACAATCAAGAAGAGGGTATCGACTACGATGAGACTTATGCCCCAGTTGCGAGATTAGAATCCATTCGTATGTTATGTGCATTTGCATGTTTTCATGATTTCAAACTTTTTCAAATGGATGTAAAAAGTGCTTTTCTAAATGGATTTATAAAAGAAGAAGTTTTTGTAGCACAACCTCCGGGTTTCACGGATTTTAAAAATCCTGACCATGTTTTCAAGTTGAAAAAAGCCTTATACGGTTTGAAACAAGCCCCTCGTGCTTGGTATGATCGTCTAAGCTCTTTTCTACTTGACAACGGTTTTACAAAAGGAAAGGTTGACACTACACTTTTTATTAAATCTTTTAATGGCAAGCTGCTTTTAATTCAGATCTATGTTGATGATATCATATTTGGATCCACTGATGAATCTCTTTGTCAAGAATTCTCTAAGTGTATGCAGAATGAGTTTGAGATGAGCATGATGGAAGAGCTGAAATTCTTTCTCGGATTGCAAATCAAACAAACCGACAATGGGACGTTCATTAATCAAGCCAAGTACACAAAAGATTTGCTAAAGAAGTTTGATCTGGACAATGTCAAACCTATTGGCACTCCGATGGCAACTTCAACAAAGCTTGATTCTGACGAACAAGGTAAGCCAGTCGACACACGTAAGTATCGAGGTATGATTGGTAGTTTACTTTACTTAACTGCTAGTCGTCCAGATACAATATTTAGTGTTTGCTTGTGTGCACGTTTTCAAGCTAACCCAAAGGAATCACATCTGTCCGCAGTTAAGCGTATCTTTCGATACCTTAAAGGCACTTCTTCTGTCGGCTTGTGGTATCCCAAATCCAAATCTTTTGACCTTATTGGTTACTCGGATGCAGATTTTGCTGGATGCAAGGTTGATAGAAAAAGTACTAACGGTACATGTCATTTCTTAGGCAAGGCTCTAGTCTCTTGGTTTAGTAAAAAGCAAAATTCTGTAGCCTTATCAACAACAGAGGCTGAGTACATCGCCGCAGGACGTTGTTGTGCTCAGATTTTGTGGATGAAACAAACCTTAGAAGACTTTGATTTATTTTACACACATATTCCCATTTTCTGTGATAACACTAGCACCATTAATTTGACTAAGAATCCTGTATGTCACTCTCGTACAAAACATATCGAGATTCGGCATCATTTTCTTAGAGATCATCATCAAAATGGAGATATAAACCTTGTATACATAGATACTGATAATCAATTAGCTGACATCTTCACTAAACCTCTAGCGGAAGATCGCTTCAATTATTTACGTCGAGAATTAGGAATTTTGGACGTCAATAATATTAATTGATGTTATTTTATGATTGTATATCATTATGCAAAAACTGTGTTAGAGACAAGCTAATAAAGAGTCTGTCTGTCACCACAACTACGGTTGAAGCGAAGCGGTATTTAAGAGTTCCCCGGTGAACCTCCGCCAGCTGGGACAGTACTCCTACAGCTAATCTGAGACAGCTGCTGTGTAACGATATTTAACTCATAAAATATTATTAATTATGTTATTTGAAAGCTAAAATAACTAATCTTTGAATTAAATATTTGAAACGAGTCAATGAAAAAGAAGTAGCAAAATCAACTTGAAAGAACCCTAGGCGAATTCGGCCAGAACTCTGACCGAATTCGGCCCGAGTTCGGTTGGGGGTATCTGTGTATATATACACAACCCGAAAGCTTCTTCTCTTCCATTGCTTCCATATTTCCAACCAGCAGCTACAGCCGCCCGAAAATCCTCCAAACCCTAGGTATTCACCAACCCATTGCTCCCTATCTACTTGGTGAAATCCTTCCAAACTTTGGAATCGTGCGGAGATCATCCTTCTCTACAACATATCTAATTTTTGTGAGGTATAACTCTCTCTTTCTCCACTTTCAAATTTGTGCTTATTTATTTCAATGGCACCTAGATTTAATCCGTCTAAGAGGAAGAAGACTACTCCTAGTGAGGAAGGGTCCTCTTCGAATCCTCACACGGATTCTTTGTTTTTGCCAGTCCAAAAGAGCGACGGTGCTTTCGATGGGTTTTTCTTTCAAACCCTCGATCAAGCTTTATTATGGTACGGTGACTTTTCCACCCGATCCATATGCAGCGGCGCTCCAGTTAAATGGACGGTATTTCCTGACCATTGTCACTTATTTGAGGCATTAGGGTTACATTTGCTTGTTAAACTGTGCTTCCCAATTGCTACTAATGTCATTAGATTGTTCTATTGCAATCTCGTAGTTAACACTTTTGACGTGAGCACACGTGTTGGAGGCATAGATATTGAGTTCAATGATGTCCTCCTAGCGGAGATTCTTAGGATTCCAAATGAAGGTGAACCGCTAGTTGATATCACGGAATTCGAGTTTCCCGAAGGCACTACACTCACGAGTTTCAAAACGGAACTTTATGCACCTGACAGAGTACGTTCTGGAAAGTTTAAGGCTAACAACCTTAACTTGTTTAACTACGAATTGCATCGCATCATCTACTCTACTCTACTTCCAAAATCCACTTCCAAGGATGATGTGACTTCGCTTGAGCTGTCCGCTATGTATCATCTTATCAAGGGGATTCCTTTTTCCGTCCCCAAGACTATTATTCAGATGATGGGACGTTGTCGTGCAAGAGATCGAAATCTCTCTTACGCGATGATTCTCCCTCGTATCTTTCAGCGCTTCGACATCGATCTATCGACTTGTACTCAGGACTCTGAGCCCAAGTTACTCCAGCTTTCTCGTCGCAGCCGGACTGCTTCAGCTACACCTCCTGCTCCTCCTACTGCACCATCTCCACCACATCAGCCGTATGCCATGACTTTTGAGGGCATACATCAGCACCTATCTGCTTTGCACGTCTCGATGACGGACATGGCTCGCGAGCGTGAGTTCCGCGATGTCACCCGTTACCAGGCGATGGCAAACTCCTTGGCCGATCTGCGTTTTGCACAGACTGGTCACTCTGCCGCTTCCATCCCTCGAGATCCAGCTTTTTCGGGTTACCGCTGTGAGGATGAGGCTGTCCATGCCTACTTCCAGCCCGGTAACGCCTATGATTGGTATCGTGCTCCTCGAGATTATGTTGGCGAGTTCTATGCTGGCGCCCCTACTCATCCTACTGGCGCTGGTACTTCTGGTACTGGTACTTTCGGTCATGCTGGCCGTGCTGCTGATGATATTGATGAGGATAGTGATGATGAGATCTGATCTGATTACTAGTGACATTCTACTATATACTTGGAAATGCTCCGACATTCCAAGTTTTTATCATTTACTTTTTGATTAGTACTTTGTAGTTTGCTATCAGTATTTCTTTTATCTTCATGGACATGTTTATGATGTTTTATTTATGACATCTCAGTTAAGTTCAGCATTTTGTTTAGCACTATTTTCTTATATTGCTTTTCATTTTTAAACTGTCTGTGAAATAGCATGCCTGAGATTTTTTTATGCAATACATGCTTGTGATGATAAATTTCTCTAATTATTTACTGTATCTTTTATTTTTGTTTTCTCACTGTTTGTTACTTATGCATTGATTGCGGGGGAGTCTTCTGCATTTCATGCGGGGGAGCCTTCTCTTGTACAACTATTTTGCTAAGTGACAAAGGGGGAGAAAATTAAAATGATCTAACATTTTTTTGAGTTGAATACAGGTTATGAACAATTTTTCACCTTTTGATATTTTTTCGAACTAGCTTATTGTTATATCATTCATAGTTTGTCAATTATCAAAATGAGGGAGATTGTTGGCCCATTGGTCATATGGTCAACCTGATTATAATAATTGATCAAAACTTTGTCTGGATATACAAAGCTTGTTGGGACATTCTCAGATTCTTGGACATAAGCAAGATTGGATATTCACTTCGTTCAAGACTGAAGATCTGTTTGCCTACTTGAGTCTGTATTTCCTATGCAATGTAATTTTCTTTTTATTTGAGTCTAGGAATACATTGTACACCGAGTCGTACTGGCAAATAGGCTATTCCCAAAAATAGTTCAAAATGTTTTTAAAATGACCTATCAAATTGTTTACAAAAAGGTTTTCAAAAAGGTTTTCAAAAATCACCAAAACCTATTTTAAAAACCCTAACCTAACCCTGACAGAACTCGGCCAGAGTTCGGCGAGAGTTCGGCCAGAGTTCGGTTAGTAGTCGTTTTGATTTTGAATTCTCTGGAACTTGGTCCTCCTGCAGTTATGAATTTGACCGAGATTTGCTCATCGAGTTCTGCCCGAATTCTGCCCGAATTCTGACAGAGTTCTCCCTTTGGAAATCCTATAAATAGAGAAGTATTTCGATCATTTCAAATCACTCATTCACTTTCAATCTTCTCTCTATCTAAAGCTTTCTATCTTCCAAAGAGTTTTCTAGAGCTTTCATTTTCAGATCCCAAGCCAGTTACAATCCTCTAGTCGATTTGCCAGTGCGGTACGGTCTAGAAGTTTCTGAGAGATTGTAATCAGAAGGCTTGATTGAAGAATACCTCTTCACATTTGAAGTTGGACGAGTTCTTCGTATCAAAGCTCGCGTTGTAGAAGTTGCAAGGACTTCGTAAGAAAACTTGCGGTTTTTCCTATAGTGGATTCAAACTGGTAGCAAGAGTTCTACCGACTGGATTAGTCCTCAACAGAGGGATACCAGTATACATCGCTGTCTTTGCGTTTGCTTTCTGAACTCTGTCTTTACTTTATTTTCATCTGTGATTATATACTGTGATTGTGTTGCTAACTTTTTTAATTAGCATTATTCCGCTGCCAACTCTATTCACCCCCCCCCCCCTCTAGAGTATTACGCTTTACTATATCGTTCCTATAGTTCATGGCCATTTTGATTCTTTTGAGCGAGTAATGCACCCAATGAATGACTCATTGCTCGAGTATAGAGGAGGAACGGTATTCCTGAGACGGGAGGTACTAATACTGGAGGGCTCATCATATATTGTTTTATATCATCGAATGCTTTCTGACATTCATCATTCCAGACAAAAGAGACACCTTTCTTCATAAGTTTGTTGAATGGTCTGCAGCGTCCTGATAAATTAGAGATGAATCTCCTGATATAAGCGATTCTTCCTTGAAATCCCCGTAGCTCTTTTAAGGTGCGTGGAGGACGCATCTCTTGGATGGCTTTGATCTTCTCGGGATCCACGTGTATACCTTTAGAGGTAATGACGAAGCCGAGAAATTTACTACTAGAGACGCCTAAGAAGGACTTAGTAGGGTTCATCTTTAATTGATGCTTACGCATTAGATCAAATATAGTCTTCAAATCTTGGATATGATCCTCCTTTTGTCGACTTTTGACTGCAATATCATCAACATAGCATTCGACTGTTTTCCGCAAATGTTCATGAAATATAGTGCTCATAGCTCGTTGATAAGTTGCTCCTGCATTCTTGAGACCGAATGGCATAACTGTATAACAGTATGTACCAATCGGCGTTCTGAAAGAAGTGTGCTTCTCGTCCTCTGGAAATATTTTGATCTGATTGTACCCAGAATACCCGTCCATGAATGACATTCGTTCAAATCCACAGGTATTATCGACCATGACATCAGTGATTGGTAGAGGGAATTCGTCTTTAGGACATGTCGTATTGAGATCGCGGAAGTCTATGCATACTCTGATCTTGCCAGTCTTTTTAAGAACAGGAACAATATTAGCCACCCAATCGGGATGTTGTTCCTCTCTAATAAACCCAGAGGTAATGAGTTTATTGACTTCAGCTTCACTTGCATCCATGATGTCTGGACGAAATCGTCGCTGTTGTTGTTTGACCGGTTTAGTATTCGGCAAGATATTGAGCTTGTGAGTTGCAATTTGAGGATCAAGCCCTGGCATATCTTCATAACTCCAAGCAAAGACATCGATGTAATCACGAATGAGTTTGATCATGTCTTTCTTATCAGTTTCTGAAAGACTTTCACTGATGAATATTGGTTTGGGAGATCCCTCTTCACCAACATCTATTTGAACAAGTTTATCTTCAGTCGGAGGTTCTTTTTGCTCGAAACGGAACTCCCATTGATTATCTAATCTTTGGGCCCACTGTTCTGATTCAGGTAAGATTTCAAACTCTTCTTCATCTTCATCACTTTCTTCAGAATGGTCAATGGAAACCATGTTGGAAGACAAAATGTTGCAGTAGAGGTCACCGATACTCGTATCGGAATCCCAAGAGGTGGTACTAGAAGAATCAGATCTCTTATCTTCGTCAGACTCGGGATCTTCATGGATAATATTGATGAAAGGAGTAGGAGCAGTATAACCCAATCCGCATTTCGTCCTTCCATATTTCAAAGGAGGAATCCGGACAGGTATTTTTTTTCCTTTTCCATCATTGAGGCCAGTCCTGAAGTCATAGCCCATATTTTTGATGATGTCTCTAGATTGCTGACTATAACGACGTAGTTGTAATCTTCCAATATCATCATTTTTGTCATCATCTTCAAGATCAGAAGGATTTTGAGGTCCTTTGTAGAAGAATATTGGAATGTCTCCTGGCTTTCTACTTGGAACTAGAAAGTATGAAGATTGTACAGGTTCTAGAGATACATCTGTATGAACAGTCTGTACAACTCCTATGGTTATTGTGTTCAAGTCATCTAACAGATGTAAATAACTATGAACATAATTACACACATCAACGTACTGCAAAGGTGGAGACTTTTCATTAAATGTAAAAGCAGCAATATTTACATTGGGAGAAGGCTGAGCCTTAGAGATTTTAACCAAGTCAATGACTAAAGGGGGAGAAGAAGAACGAGAAGAAGCGTTGTTTCGATTAAGATCGATAACAAATGGCTCAGAAGAGGTGAGCTCCCTTGAAGTTTGAGATAGAAGAATAATCCGCCCTCCAACTGGAATTAGCAGAGTATCTTGTGAAGATACAGGAACTGTAGTACGCCCACTGACAGGAATGATCAGTGTATTTTGAGTAGATGACTGAGGTAACGGAGAGATCCGTCCACTCACTGGGATGATGAAAGAATCTTCTCCAGAGGATTTAAGAGATTGTTGCTGAGTAGTTCGACTTTTAACAGGGATTATTAAAGTCTCACTTTGTGCATCTTCTTTCTCCATAGCTTGTATGATCCTTGTATACTCTTCTTTGTACATTCGGAAATCATTGAAATCAGCTTCAACCCCATGGAAGGGATTTATATCAGCAACTTCTTTTTGTACTCTTCCTTTGCTATCAATGTATTTAAAACATTGATGAAGAGTAGAAGGCACCATATTATTTTTATGAAGAAAGGGCCTCCCCAGAAGAAGATTATAGGATCCCGCGATCTCGATCACATAGAAAGTGACTTTAGATCTGAAATCGCCTATCTGAAGCTTCAGATGAATCTTTCCCAAAGGCTCGCTTCGGCTTTGATTGAATCCCAAGATAGTAGTAACCGTCTTGGAGAGCTTGTGAAGAGGGATTTTTAGTTCATCCAACAGACTCTTCGGCATTATGCTTATAGCAGACCCTGGGTCAATGAGAATACGATCTATCTTCATCGTATCAATATAACCAGTGTAGTAGAAAGGTCGATCATGTCGATTATCCTCCAGTAGCATGTCGTCTTGTGTAAAGGTGATATTTGGGATAATCTCCACTACACTGTTGCAATGTAAGCAAGTGGCAGGTTCCGCATCTGGCTTTTTCAATTGTGCAAGACAAGAGTCAGCTTGTAGAAGTGCTTCACTTAACGTCTCCCGAGTCTCTTTGGAAAGACGTAGAAATTCAAAGAGGGACATTCTAGCTGGAGTATTAGCAAGCTGAGCTAAAATGTTGAAATTATAAGGCTTCTGAAGTCCAAGAGGAGAGGACTTCTTGATTGGCTTATCAAACCGAGCCTGTTGTTTGCCTTTCTCCAAAGCTGTAGATTTGGGAAGAACAGGTTCAGTGGATGATTCTTCTTCAGGAAGAACATTAGAAGCATTTTTATCAGCTGGAGAGATGTCAAGAGGATCCTCAGGACTTTTAGAATAATCCTTTAGGTAAGGTTTCCCCGTTCGAGTAGCACTAACAAGTGCTTCTTCTTTGTCTTTTGGCTCTGTGTCAGAGGTAGACCCAAGAGAAGTCATATGACATGACTTGATCTTTCCAGCCTTCTTGGACTTTCGAGAAGAAATCTTTTAAGGAGAAGGTGATTCGAAATCTGCCACTAGATCAGGATGGATCCACATGATTTCTCCAGTCTCCAAAGTGATTGGTGTTAATCTTTCAGACTGTGGAAGAGGAATATTTACTATTTCAAGAGTCGCCTTGGGAATAGGAACAATCCCACCTTCAAGAAGTTGAGGAGGGAAATCTCCGAATTGCATAGAGACGACATTAGAAGTGACAGTCTTCTCTTTTGGAGTAAGAGAGATAGCTCCAGATTTAATCATTTCTTGGATCTTTCCTTTCAGTACATAACATGTACGAATTGTATGACCCAGCATTCTGTGATATGGGCAGTATTTGGGATGATCTGTCTTACCAGCTTCATCAGGTTTCTTGATCTCAGGTAATTGTATCTTATTACCTTTCAGCAGACATTCAAAGATACCAAGGACATCGTCGTCATCGAAAGAATATTCTTCTTTGGGGTGAGGTGTTCTTGATTGTTGAATTGTAGAAGAAGTTTGAACAGCTGATGTATCTTTGCTCTGAAGATTAACTTCAAGAGTTTCTTTTCCCTTGCGAGCATTATTTTTATTGTTAGCTCCTTGTCCTGTTTCTTTAGGAGTCATCTGCACTCCTAAACCTTTGAAGGTTTCAGCACTGATTTCTGCAGCTTTGGCACTGACTATGAAGGAAGGCCAATCTTGAAATTGAGTAGACCCTGTCCACATACTGATGATTGGCAACAAGTTTGATTTGCACGTGTCAATGGTGACATCATCAGGAGTTCCAAGAGGCATCTTCAGAGCTTCTCTTCGAAACCGTTCAATGTATTCCTCTGTGGATTCATTATTTTTCTGCTTGATTCTAATAAGAGCATACATAGTCATGTCATTCAGCCCTTCATAGAACCTTTCAAGAAACATCTGTTTGAAACCAACAAATGAGGTAATGCTCCCATCTGGGAGACTCCTATACCATTCATAAGCCGTTCCCTTGAGACATCTAATAAATACCCGAGTAAGGAGGGCATCACTTGGTTGCAGTTGATCAGTTATCACTTCAAAGTGATTGATAAACTGACTTGGAGAAGTGGTTCCATCATAGAATGAGATAGTAGGAGGCTTGTATTTAGGAGGATATGATACTTGCTTCCATTCTATCGGATAAGGCTGCTTGATGCCTAACCTTTGTAAACCATCCTTTTGTTTGAATGCCTCGAATTGAGTTTTGAGATTCTTCAATTCTTCAGAGACAACTCCCGAAGATTATGGAGTTGTGGCTTGTAGAGAATAGTTGGGAGGAGGAACAGCATTGTAAGCACTACCCCCAGCTCCAGAGAGACTAGGATTTAGTTGAGCTGGTCCAGGAGTATTGGATTGTACTGCTGGAGGACTTGTACTGGACTTATATCAGTATCAACTGGTATGGCATCTGGTACAGTCTGTCGATTTTGCAACTGAGCTGTCATGAGTTCATACATCGACTTCATTGTGTCAGTCATAGACTTCATTTGCTGTTCCAAAGAAGCAATTCTTTGATCTTGAGGAATCAAGGAAGAAGAAGGTTCATCAGTATTCCCATCAACCATGTAAGTCGTGACTGTATGAGGGATTATTGATGAACTAGTGGATGTTGTATGTTCTGAATCATTGCTTCGTGTATCAAAGTCAACTATAGAAGAATTACCCCCAGTAGGAAGAGGTGGGAAGTTAAATTCTCCAAGGAATTCAGAATCAATTGCAGGGATCAAATTTCTTTGACTAGAAGCCAGGACTCTTGCTCTGGTGTTTCTATATACTCCATCTGGACTATCAACTCTACCCCCGGTGTCCCGAGAAGTCATGTTGACAGAGGCAAACAAAGGCTCATCTTCATCAGGTATAGGTTCATACTGAATCCTATTGAAGACAGACTGTCGTTTAGTTTGACATCTGCATTGCATTGTGATTCTTGGCTGGAAGTCACATTCATGATCACCATGGTCTTGAACCGTTGATTGACATCTGCAGTGAATTATGACTCTTGGATAGAAGTCACATTCAGCATGTTCCTTTGACATAGAATTACTCCTTCTCTTCTGTTGAAGATATTCTCGTAAATCTGTTTGTGAAGATTGAGGAGTATACTTCCTGTTCTTGGGTCTTAATGGCTCTTGATTATACAAAGAGTGATTAATGTGAGCCACATAGTTTCTTGTATACTCTGCATCTGGATCTTTTATCTTCATATCCAATTGGTATGGTTTTTTAACACCAGAAGTGCTGAGTTTTGTTCTTAAATCAGTGGAAGGTGTCACGCCCCGCTCCCGTAGGAGCGATCGTCCTCGCTAAGGCGTGATGCCGCACGGGCCTAGGTTGCGCCCGTGCAAGGCCAAGTCCAGAAACGGCCGATTTGAGCTAGGCCACAGAGTCGCACAGAGTGTCCCCATTGCAGCGGAAAGTAAATAAACACAAGTAGAAGCAAATTCGATCTCTTTATTGATATTCACGAAGGTTACAAGCGGCACTAGGCCGATATTACAAATCGCTCAAGCTCTCTCTCTGAAACATAAAAGGCGTGCCAAGTGGCTTACAAGATGGAATGATACATGGCGATGTTCCGATACATTATGTCCTGTATAGGGTGCTTCAGCTTCTGCAACGTCCCAAGGCCCCGGAGTTGGCTCCGTGCCTTAACACGTACGAGGAAAGCTCCGCACCCGCCGACGTCTCCTGCTTCCTGCAAGCAGACTGTGGGGTTATCAGTACATTGTTTTGTACTGGTGGGGAGGCTAGCTCGCCCACAATGCTATCATTACCAAACACGTTGCATTTACTTTTGTGCACCGCTATCATTCATTGTCTTTCTAATCTTGCCTTAGGATCAGTTTCATGACACATATCATGACCTATCTCGTGTTGCTGATTTCAAGTGTCGCATGGAAAATGCATGCACGACTTACCCATACTTACCGTCCGGCCTTCCCTGTCCAAGGTAAACCAAGTTAGTCAACATTAACATGAAGTAACATGACGTGATTTATGTAAACATTCAATGTTACGGTCGTGTCCATGTCTCGGGTTCTAGCACGTCGTGAGCATGTTCTAGTGTTACGTTTCGAGCATGTTCAAGAGGCACATTTCAAGCATGTTCGGGGTGGTATATTTCAAGCATGTTCAGGCATGTTACATTTCGAGCACGTTCATGTTCAGGATGTTACTTTACAAGCATGTTCAGGAGACACTTGTTCATTTAACTTAGACTACTTTGATTTCAATGCAAGAACTTGCACGTGGATTGCCACCAGCATAGTCCACTTAATCTACATGCACGGGTCGCTGGCTTTACAAGCCATTTAGGACATTCCCCTGTGGCAATTCTCAACTTAGCGTAGGGTGATGGCTGGTACACCCCGTTAAGTCTCTTGAATATACCCTCCTACTTACGTCTCTTGGTGCCCAAGCCCGCACCCAAGCAGCCCGTAAGCCCCGTATTGATTCTGCCTAGGCCGGCCACGGTTTACCCCCCCAACGCCCATGCCGCAGAATCCTTCCACTCGACGGCCACGGTTTACCCCCCCATCACCCGTGCCGTTTGTCCATGACCATTTCGTATTAACTTGTCTTTTACTTAGCGGCTATCTCTGAGCCGTAGGCTAACCCTTAGCCATAATGCGTTAACGACCAGGTTGGCGTCCGTACAGCGCGGGTAGCGAGCCCCGTTGCACGTGCCCGTCGTACCTGTCGCTAGCGTCTTCCATGTCTTATCTTTCATGTATTCTTTCTTTCATTTTATTCTTTCGCTTGTTCGTATGTTCATAGAGTCATTTATGTGTTTGCTTATTCATTCTTTGATTCATTCATTCATGCATTATGCAACTCTCAGTGTGGGAGTCGCCTTGGCGACCCATCGGTCCCATAGCCTTCCAATGTTGCTAAACTCTACTCGGAGCGACTATGTTGATTGCCTTCCCGTTTTATTGTTGCAAACCATTCATTGTTTCATTGTTTGAACGTATAAGGGACATGAACGTGGGCTTGTGCCTTAGCACGAGCGTAGAGCGCGGCGCGAGCGTTTCTATAATTGTCGAGTTCTTTTCCATGTTCTAAACAAGCATCCAAGATGGGATTATTCCCTTAGCTAGGTACGTTGAGTCATTTATTAGCATGCAAGATGTTATCGCCTAGCGATTCTCGTGAATGTGTCCGCATTATTATGTGTCTAGGCTAAGCACAGACGGGTTCATCGGAGCCACCCACCTTAGCGATGTTCGCATCGGCCAAGCGATACTCCGAGCGCGCCTTTGATAGTCTAAGTCTGGATTCATCTTTTGACGGGCCAATGCAAGTCTTGCATCGATTCGCATCGATACTTCATCGGGTCGAAGCAACTCTTCGGGTCGACGGCTCGTTTTTGAGTCGTTGCACTTGCCGTTTGAATCGGCGTTCCGCTAGGACGGAGCGGGTCACTACATAATACACCACTCAAAATAAGTCTCGTCCTCGAGACTTTCTGAGTGCAGGTCATCCTACCGTTCCTTAACTCGGATCGTGTGCGCATCTTAGGCAATTTCCTATCGAATGGCTTTATCGTTCGATGGCATCGAATGGTACTTAGTTTCTTTCTAAGTTCCGTGTCGCTTACGTTCGATTAATTTTATCGAATGACTTTTTACTCATTTTAGAGTTGATGATACTTATTCAATTGTCGTGTTTCTTTGACTCGGTTGCTATTTCTCTGTGTCATGGGACGAAAATATTCACACGAGGCACATTGTAACTCGTCAAATGCGAGGGTCGTAGGCTGAGACAAACTCACTTTCGTTTATCTCGGTCATCGAGATGACCCGTTTCGCTTTTCAAGCGTTCGTGTCCACGAAATCAGTATGATTTCTGCTTAGCGGGGTCGACCAAGTCTATAAAATTTTCGTCCGATTCAAGACTAAGTATTGCACTATCCTCGAGTATATCTTCCTATCACTGGTCCAATTCGTTATACCAACTTTTATTTGCACGATATCGATTCCATATCATTCACTTATTTAGGGCCAATCTTGTTGTCGTTCACGCACACTCCGCTTACACGTTTCTTTGATTCCGAGCCACGTTCGTACTAGTATCAATCCTTTACTTAACGCAATTTCAAGATCTTCGACACTCTCCCATTCCTCAAGTCTTGCTTGAACTCGATGTATCACTTGGCTGGATCGTGCATGCATTCCAAGCGTCCCCAAAATACATGCATTCAGCCAAGCCGCATGATCTAGAAATTTGTCATTCTCACTCGAGTCGCATCGTGCACATACTCAAGCGTCCCTGAATATATGCATGTCAGCCGAATCTCGTGAGGGGTATTCCTATATTTGTGATTCACACTATCCATCCATGCCAATCCTCAAGATCAATCTTTCGATTGATAACTCATGAAACATGGCGTCTCGCCTACCCGCTAGGCCATCTTTTCGAGGCTAAGTCAATGTCAGGATTGGAATCATAGTTCCCCAACAATAATGCCAACACTGACCCCAATCCTAGGGTCAAACCAAAGTCGGTAGTACGGGGTTTTCTACCCAAGCTCGCGTCACTCAGATTTCTAAACATCGAGCACGATCACCTATTCGCATCAATGTATTCGTCGCACACCGCAACGAATTCAAATCCATTCAAATCGCTAAATTGACATACTTCACATATCCATTCTAACCAATTCACGTATTCGATCACGAGTTCATCTAACTTGACAATATGTTGCGCCCCAATCTCACGCGAGTCCGATTATCCACGGTGGTTCATGAATCACCATACAACGCTCCCGTGGAATAATCATTCTCATCGGGGCGTAACTCTTGTTTGGGTCCAGACTAATTCATTTTCGATACGCGGATTGGACCTACTCAATCCTCAAGTTCGATTCTTCAAGCACACAAATCCATTCTTGAGTCACCTTCACGTCAAACCACAAATCGAAGCACACAAATTGTTACGCCAAGCTAGGTCAATCACCCCCGCTGTATGAATCACCATACCAGCGCTCACGCGGAGTGATCGCCCTATTCGGCGCGACGCATGTGCGAGGCTGGAGTTGCGCTCGCATAAGACAAGCATGTCGACGTTGAGGTTATCGTCGAAGTAAATCCAAGTATTTTCATTTTTATTCGAGCCAAGATCGATAGTCCATTCGTCATTTCGTTCAACTAGAAAATCCACGAGCTACGTCTATATTTTTCTCGACACGTTTCAACATCCCAAGTATAGCTTCCAACGGAACAATGACATTTGCACGATCGTCATTTGTCGAGTCAGAGTACCCTCGAGTTATCGTATATCGATCTTTGATACGCCTCAATACCATCGACGATATGCGTAACCTGACGATCTTCTTTTGCAACCAATTTCGAGTCGTGCATTGATGCTGTTTGTTCGAGTTGGATATTCCACAATTTCATTTAATATTCAAGATCAAGTTCAACTGCTGTTCCTCAAGCTAGTTTCAAGATCGTTGTTCAAACTCAAGTCACAATTCATTTGAATCAATCCGAAGTCGTACGCACGATCCTCTAAGTTTCTTCGATCAAAGACCATTCACTTTCATTCATCGTTCTGAATCGTTTTCTAACATGCGTTGCCTATTCACAAGTTGTCTGAACGATATCTCATTCGGGACATTCGAAGTCATGATCAACTAAGCGTGACACGTTCTAAGGCTTTGTGCGATCGCATCGCCGACATACCCGTTCTATCCGTATATCTTGTAGTCTCGCTCGAACAATTTCTATGACGTCCATACACCACTCAGGTTCGAGCCACTCGACTAGTCATCGACACTCATTTTTTTATTCTTCTCCGAGCCTATCACATACACCACTCGGATTCAAGCCATACGATCTAGTCCTCAATCACGTTCGCGTCATGCGCTAAGACATCCTTCAGATTCGTTCGACGAATCTCTAGCGTAATCGCTCACGTCGCCTCGACGTACTAAGTCGTTCGTACTAATCCTCAAAATCCAAGTCAATCCTTCGGGTGTGCCTAAGCGTTAACTCGATAGCATTCCTATCGATATACACTCAAAGTGTATCTCCGTTCTCGATCGAGCGATACATTGACATCGCTCGCAACCCGATTGCACCCAAGAGTCGAGGTGTGCGACACGCGGACTAAGTTGTACCGCTTAACCATCCCGCACGGACTACATCCAAGTTTGCATGCTCACTCATTCTCGTTCGCAACTCGTTTGCACCAAAGGGTCTAGGTGCGCGATACTCCGCACTACTTAGCCAAAAGGCTGCGTGCATGACCATCCCGTTCGAACTATACTTCGGTCTCGTGTACTCGTTTGCTATCGTCAGCGTAAGCTTATTCAAGCACGCCTTGCGTTTGCTAACTTTTAACATCGGCTCCTTCCAACTCAAGTCCGTCATGGTGGCACAAAGGCCTTCGCCTATCGATCCCGTCCAACCGAGTGATCGTACGAGCTTTTGAAAGTATTAGACTTATTGTATGGAACATCCCAAAGAACAACGAGAGAGAGCGTACACTTCTTTTTCCAACAACGAGCTTTCAAAACTGAAAAAATCGAAATGAAGTCCAAGGACGTAAAGCCGTGCTCTGATACCAATCTGTCACGCCTCGCTCCGTAGGAGCGATCGTCCTCGCTAAGGCGTGATGCCGCACGGGCCTAGGTTGCGCCCGTGCAAGGCCAAGTCCAGAAACGGCCGATTTGAGCTAGGCCACAGAGTCGTACAGAGTGTCCCCATTGCAGCGGAAAGTAAATAAACACAAGTAGAAGCAAATTCGATCTCTTTATTGATATTCACGAAGGTTACAAGCGACACTAAGCCGATATTACAAATCACTCAAGCTCTCTCTCTGAAACATAAAAGGCGTGCCAAGTGGCTTACAAGATGGAATGATACATGGCGATGTTCTGATACATTATGTCCTGTATAGGGTGCTTCAGCTTCTGCAACGTCCCAAGGCCCCGGAGTTGGCTCCGCGCCTTAACACGTACGAGGAAAGCTCCGCACCCGCCGACGTCTCCTGCTTCCTGCAAGCAGACTGTGGGGTTATCAGTACATTGTTATGCACTGGTGGGGAGGCTAGCTCACCCACAATGCTATCATTACCAAACACGTTGCATTTACTTTTGTGCACCGCTATCATTCATTGTCTTTCTAATCTTGCCTTAGGATCAGTTTCATGACACATATCATGACCTATCTCGTGTTGCTGATTTCAAGTGTCGCATGAAAAATGCATGCACGACTTACCCATACTTACCGTCCGGCCTTCCCTGTCCAAGGTAAACCAAGTTAGTCAACATTAACATGAAGTAACATGACGTGATTTATGTAAACATTCAATGTTACGGTCGTGTCCATGTCTCGGGTTCTAGCACGTCGTGAGCATGTTCTAGTGTTACGTTTCGAACATGTTCAAGAGGCACATTTCAAGCATGTTCGGGGTGGTATATTTCAAGCATGTTCAGGCATGTTACATTTCGAGCACGTTCATGTTCAGGATGTTACTTTGCAAGCATGTTCAGGAGACACTTGTTCATTTAACTTAGACTACTTTGATTTCAATGCAAGAACTTGCACGTGGATTGCCACCAGCATAGTCCACTTAATCTACATGCACGGGTCGCTGGCTTTACAAGCCATTTAGGACATTCCCCTGTGGCAATTCTCAACTTAGCGTAGGGTGATGGCTGGTACACCCCGTTATGTCTCTTGAATATACCCTCCTACTTACGTCTCTTGGTGCCCAAGCCCGCACCCAAGCAGCCCGTAAGCCCCGTATTGATTCTGCCTAGGCCGACCACGGTTTACCCCCCCCAACGCCCGTGCCGCAGAATCCTTCCACTCGACGGCCACGGTTTACCCCCCCATCGCCCGTGCCGTTTGTCCACGACCATTTCGTATTAACTTGTCTTTTACTTAGCGGCTATCTCTGAGCCGTAGGCTAACCCTTAGCCATAATGCGTTAACGACCAGGTTGGCGTCCGTACAGCGCGGGTAGCGAGCCCCGTTGCACGTGCCCGTCATACCTGTCGCTAGCGTCTTCCATGTCTTATCTTTCATGTATTCTTTCTTTCATTTTATTCTTTCGCTTGTTCGTATGTTCATAGAGTCATTTATGTGTTTGCTTATTCATTCTTTGATTCATTCATTCATGCATTATGCAACTCTCAGTGTGGGAGTCGCCTTGGCGACCCATCGGTCCCATAGCCTTCCAATGTTGCTAAACTCTACTCGGAGCGACTATGTTGATAGCCTTCCTGTTTTATTGTTGCAAACCATTCATTGTTTCATTGTTTGAACGTATAAGGGACATGAACGTGGGCTTGTGCCTTAGCACGAGCGTAGAGCGCGGCACGAGCGTTTCTATAATTGTCGAGTTCTTTTCCATGTTCTAAACAAGCATGCAAGATGGGATTATTCTCTTAGCTAGGTGCGTTGAGTCATTTATTAGCATGCAAGATGTTATCGCCTAGCGATTCTCGTGAATGTGTCCGCATTGTTATGTGTCTAGGCTAAGCACAGACGGGTTCATCGGAGCCACCCACCTTAGCGATGTTCGCATCGGCCAAGCGATACTCTGAGCGCGCCTTTGATAGTCTAAGTCTGGATTCATCTTTTGACGGGCCAATGCAAGTCTTGCATCGATTCGCATCGATACTTCATCGGGTCGAAGCAACTCTTCGGGTCGACGGCTCGTTTTTGAGTCGTTGCACTTGCCGTTTGAATCGGCGTTCCGCTAGGGCGGAGCGGGTCACTACAGAAGGTAACACATTGGTTTTGGAAACATGGAGTTTTCCTTCCATTGATCTGGATATTTGCAGAGAAGGAAGAGTTGAACCACTCCTTTGATTAGGAGTTGGTAACAGACCCTCCTTAATGGACAGATTCTGTGCCCAATTTGAAGAAGTCATAGGAGAAGATATTAAGGAATATTTCTTCTTAGACTCATTCAGATTTTGAGACATAGAATGTCCAGAAGGAAGAGTAGTCAAAAGACCATCTCCTTTCCTTTGACTAACAAAAGTATCAGTCAAAGCTGTTCCTGAAGTAAAAACTACAGGAGCAGAAGAAACAACTAAAGAGTTATTCCTTTTCGAAGGGACTTTGTGTGGAAGACCACCCCCAGTTCTAGTAGAACTCGGTAAAGAAGAAGAGATAACTAAGGAGTTATTCTTCTCTGATGAAATACACGCTGAAACAGATTTGGCTAAAGAACCAGTACTGTTAGCGTGACTTTTGATTTTAGAATTACACGCTAGAACAGATTTGGCTAAGGAACCAGTACTGTCAGCGTGACTTTTGAATGTGGGATTACACACTGGAATAGATTTGGCTAAGGAGCCAGTACTATCAGCGTGACTTTTAGAGTTGAATTTGCACGCTGGAACAGATTTGGCTAAGGAGCCAGTACTGTCAGCGTGACTTTTAGAGTTGAATTTGTACGCTGGAACAGATTTGGCTAAGGAGCCAGTACTGTCAGCGTGACTTTCAACTTTGGAGATACACACTGGAACAGATTTGGCTAAGGAGCCAGTACTGTTAGCGTGATCTTTGATTGCTGTCATCTTCGAGTGCACAAGAGTGTACGTGCTTGCAGTAGAGCTCTTGCCAGTGTTAGGAGCAGACACTGTGGCAGAGACTTCACCATTGACTGCAAACTGATTCTTAGGGACATAGACAGAGTATCCCTTCGACTTGGCAGTGATGATGGAGGCTGGAGTGGGCTTGCCACCCTTAGCCCGCTGCATTTCTTCATAGGCGAGTTGATCGAATTTGATCGTCATCACCTTCTTCGTCGAGCCGATTGACGAAGTGTCGCATTGAGTTGTTGCCATCTCAGAAGAGGAGATGGTTTTCCCCAGCAGAGTTGCCAATTTGTTTTCCATAAAGAAATTCTCTTTATTTGTTGTGTTTCTGGGAAAATTACAACTGTAGGAATCCGATCTAGAAGACGATCGCTTTATCCCTTGGACTATGCGAAGAAGAAAAGCTCTCAAAATTTTGACAGTAGATATCAATGTATCTGTACAATGAATAAAAAAAAGAACTCTATTTATAGAGTCAAAAATAATAACTGAAAAGATAACTACCTCACCACTGGTGCACTTGAAAAGTCACGCAGACTCTAAATACACGCAGGGTTAGTGAGTAGTTACTGGACGTGGCCCGTAACTGTTGGACACATGGCATCAGTGCATGGGTCGTGTGCAAGTTACTGGGCACGCGAGAGAGAGATCGGTGGCATGGTTGCCACGTACTCCAGTTGAAATAAAATCCACGCTGACTTGCTGAAGGCAAAAATCCACGCAGATTCGTTGACGCAGACTCGTTGAAGGCGAAATCCACGCAAGCTTTGAAGAAGAATACTTCAGAATTCATGCAGGCTTTTAAAAAGTCACGCAATGTTTTGAGGAAGGAGAACTTCAGAATCCACGCAAACTTGAGATGAAGATCACAAATACACGCAGACTTGAGATAGAACTGCCAGCTGTCTTGATTCGGCGTGTCTCGACTGACACAAAATCTCTGACAGTGATTGCTTTGTCAGTCGCATTAAATGACAAGAAACCCTTTTGGTACACCAACTTGACGAAGGCTGAGTCTTGCTGAAGAAGATTTCGAAAATCACGCAATAGACGGTGATGATCTCTCGAAGTTTGTGCATACGTGGCATACGAAGAGACATTCTTCGACTGTTGTGTTGTCAGTCATTATGATTCTGACGTATGGCTGAGCTGTCTCTGCGTGACTTCTAAAGGAGATGGCCAGGCAGAACTTAGCGTATCTTTTGTGCTGCTTCTTGGATCACTCTGCGTGACTTGTTCTGATCAACTCAGCGTGACTTCATTTTTGAGGCCTACAGGGTGATGAGCAGAAAAGTGGAGGGAGAACCAAGGGGGCTAACTCGGTGCCAAATGCGCACGGCTCCCCAGCAAGGAACTGACAGCAGCCATCGAATGGAAGAGCCACATGACAAGAAGAGGGGAGGGCCAAAGAGGGGGAGAGGAGGGCGGCGTCGCCTGGAGAAGCGGACGGTGGGGGGACGGAGCACATGCCAGCGCCTGGGGGAGGTGGAAGGGGGGAGGAAGAGGATGGGGAGGCGAGGAGATGGGGGCGGAGGGGGGCTGTCGGGGCGGATCGGAAGGGAGGCCGAGGAGATCTGGCGACCAGGGAGCCGGCTGACCTCGAGATGGCGGGATGGGGGCCATGAGAGTACGGACGAGCAAAGGGAGGCTGTACGAAACAAAAAAAAAGGGGGAAAGAGGCCGAGTGCCTCAGAGCCCGTCCTCGCTGCGTGCGGTGGGTGGGGAAGCCTTGCATGAGAGGCAAAGTTCACGAGCGAGGGCAGGTCACCCCGAGATCTTCCAGGGAGGAGCAGAGCAGCTGCATTCTTTCATATATATATATTTTTTTTTTCATATATATATATATATATATATATATATATATATATATATATATATATATATATATACATATACATACATACATACACATACATACATATATAATATGTTATACATACTAATATTGTAATTAGTATAAATTACTAACACTTATACATACATACATATATAATATATTATACATACTAATATTGTAATTAGTATAAATTACTAACACTTATACATACTGATATTTAAATGTACTAATAATAAAATATAATGATAAAAGACAAACCAGCTCTCCATTATAAGAAAGTGAGATTGAGAAAAAAATTCACCCATTAATAAGAAAAGAGAGAGAATATTGAGGAAGAGAGTATCGAGAAAGAGAGAGAGAGAGAGGAGTCAGAGGGTGAGAGATTGAAAGAGAGGAAAAGAAGCATGAAGAAGAAGATGATGAAAAAGAAGAAGCAGAGGGGACGCATCGCGGTCGACGATGATTGGCACGACCGAAAGGTTGAAAAAGACTTCAGTCGGTCCAGAGGCAGATTTATCAGATCCGGAAGGCATCGACACAAACACGCGGCTGGGAGCTGGAGTGGCGGTGCACCGAATCTAGCTTGCTGGCCGCGGAGATACGAGTTCCTATCCCTGTGTCGTACAGGACACACTATCGACACGAACACGCGGCTGGCTCGACCATGGCGAGAGGAGGTGAGTGTTGGGCTCTAGCACGCTGGCCGCGGAGATACGAGCTCGTCGGAGCGCGCTGGAGGCGGTCACGACTGTGGTGAACGTGGACGTCGGCGGCCGCGAGTGGAGCATGGTTGTGTAGCCGCTGGACTCGATTGTTGACGGTATATATCTGACGAAGGGAGGTGTTTGGCGGTCGGGGTGGCCACGGCTAGTTGGGGAGTGGAGATGGTGGTGGCATTGACAGGTGGTCACGGTGTTCCAGTTGGTGTGGCTGGACACAGTGGAGAAGGTCGGAAGATGACGGTGATCGCGGCAGATGGCCGAGGTCGACTAGAGGCGGTAGGCGACTAAGGTTAGGGTTTCAAAATGAGTGTAGGGATGATAGTGTGTCCTGTGCGACACAGGAATAGGAGGATTGAGATCATGTCCGGTGTGTCGGACACAAGGATGGGTTGGGTTGGTGTCCGGGGTGTCGAACGCGAAAGAGAAAAATATAGTTGTAATAGAAAATAATGGAAAAGAAGAATGGACACGAACACGGTGCACGTACACAATTGATTGATCATGACTATTGAGGCTAGATGGTGGTTGAGACACGCAGATATGCGGACATGGATATGATTATAGTGATAATGGCGATTAGCTATGGTTGAGAAATATGTTGGGTTGTGGGGGAAAAGGTGGAGGGAAGCCTCCTCTTAAACATGAGTGGGCATTACTAAATAGGTAACGATTAGAATCCATGATCAAATCTTTCCATAATTTTTTAAATAAAATAAATATTTAAGACTTAATTAAATCTAAATATAATATTTGATAACAATAATATTTTAAATTAATATCTAATATCATCAAAATAATTTAAATAATATTTTCGTAAATCTTAAATCTATTTTTTTGAAAATATAATTTGTCAAAACTCTTTTTGTCATTCGAAAATATTTATGATCTCTTCTATAGAAATTCAAATAAAATTTATTTTCTGTCACAAAATAGCTAAAAATAATTAAATGTTTGAAATTTTGAAAAATAGGGGTTACAGAGCCTCTTGACTGGAGCTATGGCTATATGTATCCAGATCAGGATGTCTTTTATTTTCGGAGGCCCCCACTTGCGAACGTTGTCCTTAAAAGTGTCACGTCAGTTCAGTTCAGTACACCCTACCTATATATGTCTATATTACTGTTTACTTTAGCATGTATATTATGTAACTTGTTATGTCCCTTGAGGACCTGATTTTCTTCCAGGTATAGCTAAGGAGATATTTCCCGAGGAGTACGGACCTGGTATTTATTCAGCAGTCGAACCAGTTATGGATGACGAGGTTTCTCCAGAGTTGTTGCCAGCAGTGTTCTAAAAATCGGCCTAGGCGCCCGCCTAGGCGCTGCCTAGGCGCTAGGCGCCCGCCTAGGCGCTGCCTAGGCGCTAGGCGCCCGCCTACCGCACCGAAAACCCCCTAGGCGGTGGGCTAGGCGGCTAGGCTGGCCCTAGGCGCCCCTAGGCGGGCCTAGGCGCCCCTAGGCGGCTTGTTTTTTGAATTTTTTGAATTTTTTTTGAATTTTTTTATTTTGTTTATTCTTAGTTGTATTTTGGATATTTGTTTGGGTTTTAAGATAGTATTTGCATTTTAGAACATTAAAATTTCAAATTTCAAATTTCAAATTTCAAAATTTCAAAATTTTCAAAAAAAAAAAAATTCTAGGCGGCGCCTAGGCGGGCTAGGCGCTAGGCGGACCTCCGCCGCACCGAGTCCGCCTAGCGCTTTTTAGAACATTGGTTGCCAGTAGTATTATTTTATTTTATTGGAGTCTGTAGTCACTTTCTAGTATTTTTTTTACATACAATCCAACACTTATATCCATGGGTTTTTCCCCATGATAGTATTTTATTTTGATTTGACATTATTTAGTTTATTTCATTTCAGCATTGTGATGTCATGATCTTATTTGTTTTATATTTGTGTATGCGGATGAGCTTAGTTGCCTATGATTATCCCATTATATTTATATGTTACGGCTTAAGAAGCCCTCCAAACGGGTCCATTAAATTGGGTTACCATTGGAGTGTATCTTGGTTCCATATTTTAGGAACTGGGGCATGACATATGTGATATCTGGGATATCCTAGTAATGCACACACACACACACACACACACACACACACACACACACACACACACACACAGGGTCCTAAAATCATGATACGTTCGACCTGGGCTAGACGAGCCAAATAATATATAAACAAAAGATAAGAGCAGCGGTCCCTTGTAAGGCCGCCATGCTAAGCAGATCAATAAGGGTTCTGACTCTCCTATAGAGGAGACTAGTTCAGCATATAGCAGTGGTCGGATAAACACTCTACTAGTACGGATGATATACAGTATCCATGGTGGCCATCCTTGCACTCCAATCGGATAACTCATGATACATGTGGGTTACTAGTATGCATGATCTTAGGGTCCCATTCCTACCCAATGCTTCTATAAATTTCAATTACCTTATTAATCCTGCAATTATCTAGAATCTCGTGTCATGAACACACAATCATCCTCTTAAATATCGTACCTTGATATGGGTATGCTAGGGATGAATCTACCTTAGTACCCATGGGCCTAACCTAGATTCATTTCGAGCGTAATACAACAGTCAGTTAAACATCATATCCATGATACAGCTACTGACCAACTGCTACATAGTCCATACAATAATGAGTATATGATATATCAGGAATGTATTAGGAAATATGTAGCACCTCAATGCGCATGTAGCATCTCAGTGTACAAGATCATGATAGCACATTTGGTACAAAATCAGGAAGTATCTGCACATATATAAGTAATTAGGTCAGGATGTAGTCAATGCCTCTACTACAATAGTCTATCAAGTGTACCACTAGGGTATATAACTCTATCATTCAATCCCATCAAGCAATGATCATTATCCGAGAAATTTGGAACATGTCCTTAAGTCTAACATCACATTTGCGTTGTACAAGGCATAAGTATCATCCAATAATATGCTTAAAACATGATACAGGGTCCCTAAATAACGTATAAGAAAGTATGGAAGTTGGGGTTCATAAAACTAACCAAAATACACTTAGGGTCACCATTATAAAGATCCGACGATATTTCATAAAATTTTGGCAGATCATTCGTTCGGTCACATCAAGTTTCCTTATGCACATTCGAAAGATCCGAAGTATTTTGCAAAATTTCGACGGATCATTCATTCTTATCCAGCAACTATCCCTATAGACATTCGGAAGATCCGACGGTACTCCGTGGAATTTCGTTGGATAATCCAAAACTGCAAAAAAAAACCTAAAAATCAAATTTTTGGGTTTAGACCTCTTCCAATTTTCATCCCAACCTCTTTCAACAAGTTCTAATGCTACTCATACATACTCTAAGCTAGATTCACCAAAGAAAACAAGCATTTCTAGTTCTACATCATTACACCCAAATTTTTAAATCAAACCCTAGATTTACTCTAAATCCATATTAGCATCCAAAGCACAACAAAACTCATATGTAATTGCAAGAGGAAGAGAAACATAGTAAATGACATATGCTAAAGAGATCTAAAAAATGCATCAAGGGAAAACAAAATTCCAAGGTAAGTACAAGTTACATTACTCAAACATGATGTACTTGCCTAAGGCTTAGTTATCCAAGCCTAATATTCAACTCCTCCTCCTCCGAGGGGGATTCAGAAATCATATCCTAAGTTCCAAAACCTAGCTCATAGGGTTGAGGGTCTAAACTTGAGGGAGAAGAGAATGGAGAGAAATGGAGAAGAGAGTAAAAAGAGAAGAGAAGGGAGAAAAGATGATGTTTTATATGAATGTGGATTGATTCTTGGCCCTTGATCTTGCCATGTCATCAATCCATAGCCCTCTTTTCAAATCTCAGCCACACAAACAAAAACAAGTGACTATTGGGTAAAAAAAAGTCCCCAAAAGTTGGGCCAACTAAGCAGTCAGTGATCAGTTGGAAAATCTAATGGTGATCCGCAAAATTTCGACGGTTTTTGATCTGATACTAAATTCTCAATTTTAAGGATTTTTGGGACCTATATTATGTGTATGGGCCATAGTTGGGTCTATAGTAATGCCGATGGGTATTCTACTAGTCTACAATAGTCTTATATATTATTATATTATTATAAAACTATTAATCAAAATACAACTACATAAGTCAATTAATCAATTTATTCAACCCAAGCTCTAATGACTATGATGGATTTATTCATGTGTCATAGCATAGACCAGCATTCTATTATCGAAATAGTGAACCACACCTACAAACAGACAAAGATAAGGGTCGATGCCATGATCAGGTACGAGAACAATTACAAAAAAGCCAATAATAAGATACTCATCAAGAAACATGAAACACTAATAATGGATACGGGTACAAGCAACTCATGCAAGGTAGTATATTAAGACATGATACAGGAATACAAAAAGAATACATATAATGGAAATGAAAAGCGATATCTCTACCCTCCTTAGAAAAATTTTATCATCGAAATTTCTACTAAGGTCAAGATAGATAACTCGAGGAAATCACTACATAAACTACAAGCCCATATATCATGACACCACAGGAAAGACAATAAATCATGCAATAAAGAAAAGCAACATTCATACTATATGGATGCTTATCAATCACTAAAAATGAGATACGAAGGTATAAGAAGGAATATACCTCCAGAGACGAAGAAATATGGGTATCTTTCTCTGATATCGTTCTCGCTCTCCCGCATCGAAAATCCCGACGAGTGATGGTCCCAAGTGACATGGACAAGGCTGATAGTCCGGTCCTTGAGCACCTTCTCTCTCCGTTTTAAAATATATTCTGGCTGCTCCTTATCAAACAATCGGTACTAACGAATAGCTCTGAATGGTTGAAGATATGGCTTGGATTCGAAACATACCTTCGTAACTAATATACATAAAAAATGTCATGCACCTTACGAAGCAACGGTGAAAAGGCAAGACGATAAGCAACATCATCCATCCGTTCGAGAATATCAAAAGGATCGATATACCGTGGACTAAGCTTTGCTTGATTGTCAACCCTGGCATCCTTTGAAACCAAAGTTATGATGCCACTCTGTCGAAAAAAATGCAAAAACTGTTCCCCCAAACCAAGAAGCCGTAAGAGAACTGAGCAAAAAAAATCTAAATCGCAAAATCACAAAGAAAGCCAAATACAGCATTACGTAGAAAACCTAGATGGAAAAATTATGGGACGATCGGAGTCCAACAATAAAAAGCCCCAACTAATGGAATAAGAAATACACCGACTCCTTAGAAGCTTCTCACCGATCCAAAATGGTTCACCACAACTCCTTGGAATAGAGAATAGATTACAGACTCACGAAGAACGAAAACAACGAGAAAAGATTACCCAAAAATAATATCTTCTTTGAAGTAGCTATCAAACCTTCTTTCTCTCTCTATTAGTTGTAAACTCTTCTTATATGTTAATTAGGGTTAGAAAATACCTAATATATACCCTTTTAAAGATGCAATAATCTAGACTACCTGATGTGGTCCAACGGTGTATAAAATATACCAAATCCTATACAGATCATCGGCAATCGAGTTCGAGCCAAACTTAGCTATTTTGAGCTAACAAGTCGAGCAACATGTTGACCCCTAAGTGACCGAAGTTGGGCTGAACTCGATGGGAGACCGAGTTCGATTGAACTCAACTGATTCTAGATAGAATCTTCATTGCTCTGATACACGAGTTCATCCGATACTATGAATGGCACTCATTGCATTCCCCAAGCTTCTTTGACACATGGATAGTGCTCGTCGCACTCTAGAGTTCTCTACATAGGTTGGAAACCCCACCCAACTCTAACATGGACGTCATTAGCTGGTTGCAACAGAAGCAATCAGAAAAGTATATATTGCCTTCTTATAGTTTATTACATGTTTAATTTTCTCTCTTATGTATAGCATGTTACTAGTTATTATTTTTTATTTTGTTATCTATTGATATGTGTTCTGACATGTTATGCCTAGAAGATGACTTGTCGTATTCTATAATTATTTTGTTAGTGTCATAGTTCATACTTGGTTGATTGGAACTCATATCTTAAACAAGTCGTACCATATCATGGGGTGAGAAGGACAAATACATTAAGTTGAAATGTTATTTTTTTTCTCAATCTACAAGTCCATACTAGGGGCAAGGGTTGATAGTATGAGCAAACCTGAGTCCACACTAGGGCAATGGCTTGATTTCTTTACCATGGGATCACGAAGGAACTTGGTACTTGTTAGTCCATCTTCTTTCAGCAGTTCACTTATAGGTAGTTGTTCTTATATGCATGTTTTGTCTATGGTTAGTTGTTTCTTAGTCAATTTTTTCCTTTACTTGTTTCCTTTTTTGCATGTTTTATACTCTGTGTGTGTGTGTGTGTGTGTGTGTGTGTGTGTGTGTGTGTGTGTGTGTGTGTGTGTGTATTAAGACCCGCTCCCGAATAATCAAGTACGAATCATGCTACATCCGACCTACGCTAGTGTAAGCAGCGGTAGTTAGCCGTCTAAACCTTAGGAATCATCAAAGATAAAATATATTGATCGTACATCACAACAACTAGAACGTACAAGCAAATCCCAGTCACACAAAATCACCATAGAGACCACTATTAATGTTTTAGTATCATACATTTGCTAACTCTTTCGGAGACAAATCCAGTAAATTATATCCTCAAAGAAATAATAATACAACTGATACATTTGTCTCATAATAACTCTATCTCAGTCTTCAAGAGTCTTTCAGAAGTTGTCATCCAATCCAATATTGTCCTCATATTCTGGTCTAATATGTGAACGATCCAGTCAAAAAAGGAGCAAAGTATAATATAACTCAACAATACTCCACATGACGCAATAATATATAATAATAACTGTAAATACAAGTGAAACAAGAAATGTAGCTGGCTACATGCACTAGCTACATGAATCACGTGTAAACAGAATACCAGTAAGCATGCAGGGACTAAGCATGCATAAGACATATCATAAGAGATATGCTAGCAGTCACGCACAAGGAGCATAAGGCATGTCATTTGATGATGCTAGCAGACACATACGTAACGGACATATAAGGCATGTCTCATGACAGTGCTAGCAGTCACAAAAATTTCCAAAGACAGGTAAACTTTATGCCACATGAGTGTTCTCCCTCTTCGACATAAAATACGAGAAATATGATAAAACAAGTGATACAATTTTAAATCAGGAAATACAATATTGCTAAGTAAAGTTGAGGTACATGTACTTGCATTTTACCGGACGATGGCAATTATCTCTAAGCCCACCTATAAATGGTTAGAAAAAATGATTAGGTTCTATTTAAAGTTACTCTAGAAAATTCCTAAAAATAACTAACTGATTCTACTTCTATATTTAGCCCATAATTATACCAGCTAATTATTTAACTAACTAATTACTCAATACTAAATAACCAATTATTCTATAACTATTTATTTAGACAATAATTAACCAATTACTAATCCATTAACTAATAATTAGCTACTAAAATTAACTAATTAAAAAAATACTATAATAAAACTTTTTTCTTTTTTCCTTATCTCCAGCCTACTAGCCCGACCGGGTTTCGGAACCTGGCCCACTTCACAAAACACATCTCTCTCCTTCAAAGGAGAGAGAATACATATCGAAAATGAAAAATAAAGAATAAGGAAAGGAAGAGGAGGAACGGAGAGGAAGATGAGAAGAAGAAGGACGTGAAGGAGGAAATGGAGAAGAAGAAGCTCACTTGGAGTTATGTGTGTCGGTAGTGGCTGCGGTCGAGTGCGAGGAGCATTGGAGGAAACCGTTACCTCGGATCGGGGTTCAAAATTTGCAGCAGTAGTGGAAGACGGCAAGGGCACGATTTCTCTCGATCGGCTACAGGAGAAGTGAGGTCGAGTCTAGCTCGGGTGAATGATGGTGATGGAAGAACTTGTGGTGGAAGGATTTGCTGGTCGGTCGAGTGGTCAGATTTCAGCTATTGCGAGATCAACTGTAAGTGGTGGCTCAGGGAAGTGGATGGATGTGTAAATGCTGATGGCGAGGGTTTTAGCGACGGAGGTGAGGGTTTAGGAAGTTGTAGCTGAGGTTTTGAGGAGGCTCGGCTCCAACGGTGGTGATCTGTCTCAAGCTCGGTACAGCGGTGCTGGTGATGGTGGTTCTCGGCTCCGACGATGTCAACTCGACCAGGGGTGGCCCGGTGGTGGAAACTTGGCTAAGCAGCACCCATTGAGAGAGCTCTCGATGACTCTTGACGGTCGTCTACTGACTCCTACGAGTGGCGAGGCTGCTAGACTGCGGTGGTAGCGCTGGGTCAGGGACATGAAGTCGGCCGACGATGATACGGCAGCAGCAGCATCGACCAAGATTGTCGAACACAACGGCTAGAAATTATGGTTAGGGTTTGTGGACTTATATCGTGTCCAGGAGTACGGACACAGAATTAGGGTTTGGTGGTGTGTGGAATTGCAATGTGTCCTTGGAGAAGCGGAGAAACAAGAACTGGGTTTTGGATGGAGTTTAAAGGACGTATCATGTCAGACACGAGAAAATATATTTGTAATATATAAAGAATTAGTGAAATATGGTAGACAAAACAACACGGTAAGACATGGTCATTAGGACTAGGTGGATGAGTAGGAATGATTAATATTAATGAGAATTAGGAATATTTGCAGTAGTAATTAGGAATAATCTAGATCTAGGTAGTACATTCTAATGAGAATATTCCTAACATATTTCAAGGAATATTCTCTAGAAATATGCTAGATGCCATGGGATATTCTTTGGATTAATTAAGGCTAATCCCTAATTAGAGGGTTTCCACTAATTAGCTATCTAATCCATCTCATGGCATACTACTATAAAGAAAATGTCATTCCACTTCTAGGAATTTATGGATCTGTCACTCCTTTCCCATAATTTCTAAATAACCAATCCCTTTTATAGAAATTACCAAAATGCTATCCTACAATCGTATTTACAACTATGTCACCCCACTTACAACTATTTACAATATGTCTTTCCTAAATAAAGGATGTTAAAATAATAAAAAATGCTCTAAAAAAATATGAACACAAATTCTAGGAAAATATAAACTGGAAAAGAGGGGTTACATTTTATAGCATATTTTGTACTATATATGTCATGTTTTTTCCTGTACCTTGCTACTTCTTGCATTTAATTTTTTAGCAAGTTTGTTCCCGAATGTCATTTTGATGTATTATTGGATTTGTAATTGAATAATTATTGTGAATAAGCAAATAGATGTGATTTTGTTGTATTTGAGATTGACATTGAGGTCTAGACAGTGTACTACCGTCGATGCTACGGCATATGCTGGACTTGGCTATATGCTCGTATCCCGAAAAGTGGGTGCAGGTCATGACAAGTTTTTTTGGTGGCCCATGCATGTCTGTTTTCGTAAAATTATGCGAACTCGTGTCACGACCCGCACCCAGTGTAAGAGCACGAGACCATGGGTACGTCCAGCCTACGCCACAGTGTCGGCCGTAGAACGTTGTCCTAGGTCTCAACAACATCTAACAATATAAAGATACCTGTACAAAATATACACTCCAAATGGAGGACAACTCAGAAGATATACTCAATCACAATTCTAGAGATAGATAATCAGCAAGATAAGATAGATAGAAAAATCTCAAAGAAAGATACAATACTGAAATAAAATAGGTTTAAGTGTTATCAACACCACAAGAGAGAATATAAAATAGTACATCTCAAGACATCTAAATAACAGATAAATAGTCTTAACAGTCTAGCCTAGGAACTATGGTAGTCTCCTCAGTGCAAACTGGATCCTCCTGAGGGTCCAAGTCATAGGTGTTATCTACGTCAGCTCCGTAGTAGGTGGTGCAAAAGTCTTCCAGGTTCTCTGTAATATTTTCAACATTATCCAGTCAGGATGAAAACAAATACATATCTCTGAAAGCAGTTCCAAAACATGGTAGAAAATATGGAACGAGCAATAGCATAAAATATATGAAACGTTGTAAAGAGGTGTACAGGAATAGTGAATATAGACAAAATCTGTGTATATGAATGATGTATAAAGAATAAGAATGGTAAGTAAATATAAATGTTTCAGAGAACAAGATGGTTATGTAATCAGTTTAGGTTGTACATAATTATTCTACGATAATTTAATTATACGTGAAGGTATAATCGATATGTACATGATTACACTATAGGATTTAATCAATAACCACTTCTACTCCCCCGCCCCAATCAATACACAAGGATCCGTTCAAGTTATGTTACATACATAATATTGGTTATACATGAAGCACATGTGAACATGAGAGTACACGAGAGCACACGTGTGTACATGAATAAATGCGAGTACAAGGAGTACGTGATGTAGATGATAAAGTACATAAACATAAAATATCCGATGCATCCAATGAGGAGATAATATCTCATGAAAAGATCCATATAGTACTAATCTGTGTGAATAATGTGTCAGCATCAAGTAAAGTAGTCTAGAGCAGGCAATATAGATACTATCATGAATGAAAACTAACAGAGAATGTACTCGCTTGATAACCTGAGCAACAGATGTGTACAGATGTCCAAACTGGAGTTACAAGGTCCTATTTAGAGAAATACAGGTTATAAAGAGTCCAATATAGAATATTTGAGTTATACAATGCAATCTAGATGATACTAAGCCTCTCTAGTGTAGAGCCTAAAAATTAAGTTGCGCCATGAACCTACTACTCATTGATCAAATTGTGCCCCAAAAATCAAGCTGCGCCACTGATATGAAGCTCAAAGATCAAACTACGCCACTGATCAGGTTGTGCCATATATCATACTGCGCCCGGTCGCATTATGCCAAAATCTATGTGGCGTCTGACAGTTGATGGCTATTATTACCTGACAGCACTGAAAACTGACAACAAAGTGAACGAGAAAAATCTTTTTGAATCTCGTAAATTATGTCGCTCGAGGAGATTGGGTTGACAGCTGTCCTGTACGCTTTGTGAGTTGCGCCTAGGCGCAATCCAGACAAAATCCTTAGTTGCACCTAGGCGTAATCCAAACAAAATCCTTAGTTGCACCTAGGCGCAATCTGAACGACTTCTTCTCAAAAGCTGCCACATGTCTAAGCGCAGTCCAATCAGGCGCAATTCAATTTATTAACTGAAGCTTGCGCAACCTGAGAAAGTTGAGACAATTTTTATTTACAAAACAGGATAACGTGGTGCACATGCTACTAATCTCTCAAGACGTGTCTATTATCCTGTACACGACCATGCGTATCTCAATCACATGATGCCACGCGTCTAAATACAGTTAGTACACGACTAATAACTGAATAAAAGTTGGCGCAACAGGAGGTTGGCACAACATAATGTGGCACAATCCAGCCTCGCGCACATCAGAATAACTGCTAAAATAGTTATTTCCTGAACTCTATAAATATAGTTTCCAATCATTGTTAAAGCATCATACACACGCAAAGAGAGATCAAGAACTCTTATAAAATTGCTGCTGTATTCTCCAGAGGCTCTAGTCTTCAAGTTCACATAGTCCAAGGGATAAAGTGATCGTCTTCTGATCATATTCCTACAGTTTTACTTCTCCAGAATTCAAATTGTACTTTTGTACTCTTTTTTAAAAGTTTGTAATAGAACAACTTTTTGTTTTTGCAAACAAAATGGCGACTCTGCTAGAGATGACTTTCTCCTCCGACGAGAAGGTGACAACTCAATGTGATACTACGTCGATCGGCAAGACGCAGAAGACACTGGTTGTTCAAGTCAACCAGACAGCCTACGAGGATATGATTAACACCAAGAGCAACAAGCGCACTGTGGCTATCGCCAAGAACAGGACTGTATGGACTCCTAAGTCTCCTGCAGTTGCTGTTGCCCAGGCGCAACTTGAGTGCTCAGTGGCTAAGGCACAATCCGCCTCAGTGGCTCCGGCACAGGCTTCTTCTGTTGCCAGGGTACAACCCATTCATCCCGCTTTCCGTGCGCAGTCCACTATTCTTGCTGCCCGTGCGCAGTCCACCACTCTTTTTATTGCCAAGGCGTAGTCGGTTCAGGTTGTTGCTGAGGCACAGTCTACCCATGTTGCTGCCAAGGCGCAACCAGTAGCCTATATTACTAGGGTTCAACCAGTAGCCCATAGTGCTATGGCACAACCCAAGCAATCAGTGACTCAGGCGCAGTCTGCTACTCTGGCGCAACCCAAGGGAACTAGTCTCTTGGCTATTTCCTCTTTCAATTCTCAAGTTCTGAACTTGGAAAAACAATGTTCTAGTGCCAAAACTAGACAGAACAAAGGGAAAAGTCCTTTGACATTTCCTCAACTGGCACAATTTGTGCCTAAAATGGTCCCACAACAGAACAGAGGGGAACACTTCTTAGCTAACCCTCTACAAAATAAAGGAAAGCACCCTTTGGTCTTTTCTCAAACTTCCATGGTCTATGACTCAGAGGAAGACACATCAGATTCTATTCCTTTAAACAGAGGTCTTCGGATCTCTGATATCAGAAAGAATACTGATCAAAGAGGCATCTTACCTACCCCTATATGGTCTGGTCAAGATCTTCCCACCTTGCAAATTTTAAGGTCTAAGCAAGAAAAATTGAGGGTATCACAAACAGAGACACCTGGAGCAGAATTTTCTGATTTACGCGCTTATCTCAATAGGCGTCAACCAGTATCAACTTTGGTGAAACGTAAGAACCCTATGCCAAAGGCCAATCTGTATCAGAAGCCAAAGTTTGAAAAGAAGGACCCAACCACTTATGCTAATGAGTTGAGTACATCTTTGTACACTGAAGGAACTATACATCTGAAGAATAGGAGACATGTTCCTAATATCATTAAGGAATATGTTCCTCCGACCTCTTCTCGTCCTGTAGTAGTAACTGATCTCCGGAAACATCTTACGCAAATACGGGAGGCTGCAGGAATATCTCCTTCATCTCTAAATCACTCTTCAAATCGCCATTGCCATTATGAAGTCGTCATTAACTGTTGCTGCCAATCAGTTCAACGATCTGTCTTCGATCGTCTGAACTATGCTTCAACTCCCGAACATATAATAGAAGATGAAGAAGAACTATTATATGCTTCTATTAACATGAGTTCTCAAGGCACTGGGGATGGAAAACATCCAAGACGTAATACATCCCGTAATCCCAGTCAGCAATACTTGGATCAGATTCATACATCCAGTAAAGGTGTCTTTCAATACACTAGATCGAGAAATCGACATTTGAACCAAGGTGTCTTTAATCAAGAAGATCTCCCCATCACTCATACAGGAGAGGACTCTTTTTCAGAATTTGATGCAGATAGTGAAAGTTCTGAACAAACTATCTCATCAATAGCAGCAAGAGAAGTGACAGCATATGCCATTACGGAAGATCAAGATGCCTCTACTTCAACCAGTCAGGAGCAAGGAATTATTGCATTAGAAGACAAATTGAAGACCATGGTAGAAATGGTTGCAAGCATGCACACTATAATCGTGGCTCAACATACAGTGCCACCGATTGTAAACCCTATTACAAATCCTGAGCTTATAGCATCTTCTGTACCTGTTAGTCTGGGGGTACCAACTCCTCAGGTTGCTTCTGTGCCAATTCAAGCTGATCCCAGTCAGTCTGGTACTGGGGGTGGTAATTACCACGATGTTCCTCCTCCTAACATTTCTAACCAGCCCACCAATTCCCAAACATTAGAGGATGCTAATGAGGATGTGAAACTTTTACGCACTTAGTTTGAGGCCTTCAAGCAAAAGGATGGCCTACAAAGACTGGGCATAAAGCAACAGTATCCTACAGAGTGGAAGGAGGTTCCATTCCCTCCTAAATATGTCACTTTCCGTTCCCAGAATACGTATTCTTAATACATGTACTGCTTTAATATATTTATTTAATATTTATCATGTATTGTTCTGTGATTAAACCCCTTTAATTTTGTGTTAATTAATTTTCTGCAATTTTATTTCTGCATTTTATTTTCTACTTTCATACTCTACTTTAGCTCTACTTTGGGTTCGGCTTAAATTTGGTTTAGTTAGTTGGTTCAGCATGAACCGAAATAAACCCCCACCTACCACCACCTCTTTCATTTAAAGCCATCCCCTTTCTCTCTCTTCATTACTTCACAATAATCTCCTTCTTCATCATAACTCCTCCCCTACCTACTCAGCCGCCAAGGCAAGTGCCAAACTTGCTTCTTGATGGATCACCATTATTATCGTTCCATTATCTCCCTTACTTGATTTTGAGCCTCTTTAGTACTTAGCATTTTTAATTTCCATGGTTTATTTCTTGTAGATCTAGGTTTAATACATTTTTGGATTTCTTAGGTTTTGATCTAGTAAACTTTGTAATCTTTAAGTTTTGATGGTTTCTGTTGTAGAGAATTTCGTTCTACCCCATTTTGACCTATGGAAATTCAGATTTGGGCTTGGAATGAAGGATTTCGAGAGCTTAGAAGCAATGGTTTCCATGGTTCTGTCCTTAGAAAAATTTGGAGAAGAAGAACAGACCTGACCATATGAGTTTTTCATACGGCAAGTCTTTTCCAGTCGCATATAATTTTTGAGCCACATAAGAGGAGCTGGCCGCATTGATAGTTCGGCCACATGAAGCGTAGCTAGCCGCATAAAGAGTTTCAGCTGCATGAAGATTTCGGCCGTATGGCATTATCTTGGCCGCATAAGTTTTCTCAGCCGCATAAGTTTTCTCAGCCGTATGAGTTTTCCCTTAGCCGTAGCCGCATGAGTTTTTATTTGGACGCAGCCGCATGAGTTTCCATTTGGCCGCAGCCGCACGTACTTCTGTCCATCGTAGCCGCATGGAGAGTTCGACCGCATAAGAGATTTTTAGCCGCATGGACTAAATCATTTTCCCGCCGTATGGGCGCTACTTTTCTTTAGCCGCATAGACTTTGTTTCTTTCTCAGCCGTATGATACTGCACCCTCTTGGCTGCATGCCAGCGAGCCGCATGAGGCTTGGTTCCACCCTAGTCACATGAGCGAGAACCCCAGCCGTATAAGGCTTGTAACTTCTCGGCCGCATAGGCATTGAGCCGCTTGGAATCCCAATTACCTGGTCGCATAAACTATAGTCCCTAATGCCTTTTGGCTGATTCTCATCCCTGAGTCAACATTGATTGACATTAATTAACATTGATTGACATGGATTGGTATTAATTAACATTAAATTTGTCATCTTGGCATTAATTAGCATTAACTGTTATCTAAATTAATTATTGATCATGCGTTCCTAGTTGGAACTAAGAGACTGGCTAGTCGTCTTATTGAATAGAATGAATGAGACACATTCATATTAACTATGAACTATTGTAATCGACTGGCTAATCTTGAATATTGGCATACAGGCACATGCAGGCTTCAAATTATTTATTTATTTTTATTATTTATTTATCTTACCAAAGAAGCATGTGTACTTTATGGTTAAGGCATGATTATTCCGTGGTTAGTTTTGATTGTTGTATTACGCTATGTAAAACCTACAACCTAACCGCACGGGCATCGTTGTAGAGTTGTGCATATCGTACCCCGTACGAAAGTACTCATTTGAATGACCATGATCCACGGCATGGGATTTCACTCAATGTATAGACTATTAAGTTAAATAAAATAATGATTGCATGGAGAGAATGGATTTCCGAGTTCTTACATGGCAGCCCTCTTGGGACTAGTAGTGCCCGACAGGCCGGTTGGTCCCCATAGATACTGTAAATCTACCACACGGGCAGGAAGCGGTATCTGGTTATATTATCTATGGTATATTATATATTGATGACGGACGTCCCGCTGGGACTCGTCTAATTCATGATTGGCGCAATTGATTGACTGGGTAAACTAGCCTTGCTTGTACATAGTAAGAACTGAAGAATCCTCTATTGCATAAATCCAGGATAACCTGGAACTTACAGTAGCAAGCCGTAGGAGTTGCATGGCCGTTTAAGCTGATTTTTTTGTGTACTGTACCTACTCTGTTACCTGACTGAGATGATCAGAATGTCAGGACATGACGGGCCAACTTCTGTCCTTGTTTGGTTGGAAGGTTGGTTCGAAGTGTCGTGATGTGATGTGAATCCTAGTAGCCAGCAGAGATCTATTTTATGTGCTTCCTATTACTGGTTTCATTCCTCATATCGTGCTCCCTTGCGGTACTTGCTATTAGAGGTCTAACCTCTCTGGTTTTGCATGGCCAGATTTAGAGCCGGTCCTCGCTTCTACCTCCAAGATGGTCAACACTAGAGGGATGATCGCAGGAGGACTCGAGTGGGTTCTTTATTTCCCCGCTCGTTTTGTTAAATATTTTATACTTTGCCGTTTGGCACCGACATGTTAGTCGGATTGTCTTGTACCTACTTTTTACATAATTGTAACTAAGTCAGGCTGCAGCTGATAACAATTGTGTATACTTACTACATCATCTGGCTATATTTTGTAAAGCCAGATATCAAAAATATTTTGAGTAAGCGTTTGGGACGCCTTACTGCTTTATCTCATATGTTCTCTATTTCTGTTTCTTGTTTGAATAATTGAGACAATAGATGTGAAGGGACCATATGGAGACTTTTATGTAGTATGTACCCCCTCGTCTTGTAGACAGCATTGATCATATTATACGGTATTCATCTACCCGTAATACGTAGCTAGCTGAGTCATTCTCCCGCTCTCCAGTATTCTGGTTCTGGGCGTGACAAAATACAAGCTTCTGACCATTATGTTGTTTGATGACAGCACCTCTCCAAGTCAGTACATCAATTACTTTGAGGTGATGACTGACCAATTACAGCCAAATGATGCTCTCCTTACCAGAGTGTTCGTCGGTTGTTTAGCTGGCGCAGCATACGACTGGTATCGTCTCATAGTTTGCCTGATGGCTGCATAACTTCTTTTGTTGGTTTCAAGCAAATGTTCTTGGAACAGTTTTATGAGGGAGTCAACGACATGATAATGTCTGCCCTCATTAAGATTAAACAAAGGCATAATGAATCCACAGAGAGTTTTATTGAAAGATTCTGCCGAGAGACACTCAAAATGCCTTTAGGAACTTCATCTGCTGTAACAATAGACACTTACAAATCAAACTTGTTGCCTATTATCAGTATGTGGACAGGATCTACACAATTTCAGGATTGGCCTTCTTTCATTGTGAATGCCAAAGTGGCAGAGGTCAGTATCGAAAAGTTCAAACAGTTAGGAGTTCAGATGACTCATCCTAACAAAGACGAACATTCTACACCCGGGGGTAATAATTGCCAAAATAATCATAAGGGTAAAAAACACTGGCCATCAATCTCAAAGGCAAAGAATCTTTGGCTGTCAATGTTACTCAGACAGCATCCACTCCATCAGCACCACCACAGAAGACACCTCCTCCAAAAGAAGAGTATTCTTTCGATGAAGATGATACTTTGAGTATCTTTGATTGCTTGATCAAAAGCAATAAGCTTCAGCTGCCAGAGGCAAAACAGCCATAAGAAGTGGGTAAAACCAATCACCCTAAATACTGTGTTTATCATAGATTTATAGGGCATCCAACCGGAGCATGTTACGTGTTTAAGGGCAAAATACAGGAGTTGGTCAACTCTGGAGCAATTACTCTACAGCAGGACGAGAAGACGGTGACTGCTAATGTGGTTTCTTTACAATTCGGTGATTTTCTACCACAACTTGTATAAGATGGTGTTGTCCCCATTCCAAGAACTACTCATGAAATCGTGAATCTCCCACCTCCTCAAAATGAAGGTCTTATTCCACTATCGACTGACAGAGGAGAGATCATGTGGATTCATTCAGATCTGGTAGCAGACTTTGAAACGCCTTCCTCTTCTAAACAAAAGAAGCACTCCAAATCCAAATCTAAGAACTGTAACATGGTATCCTTTGAACCAGTAATAGAAGAAAAAATTCTAATGGGTACTAGATCTGGGAAACCCTATCTTCGGGAATATCCCAAAAATCAAGAGAATCCTGCTCCATCTTCTGATGCTCCTCCTTCATCATCTTCTCCTGCTGAGAATATACCATCTACATCCTTGCCGGTGGTTGAACCATCTCATCCTAAACCGACATCAGCATACAAGGGAAAGCAACATGTTCGATTTGACAAAGCATTGAAAAAGTCCTCCTCTCTTGGACTTGAAAACCCATATAACTTTGATATATTTGCTCAATTGGCTAAAACTCCAGCAAGATTATCAATTTATGAACTCTTACATCTCTCAAAAGAAACTCGAGAGACATTAAGTGAAGCCTTGATGCAGGCTGATGCTTGTCTTACTCTTCTCAAAAAGCCTGAAAATGAGCCAGTCAGCTGTGCACATTATCATAGTGTATTTGAATTAATGCCCAACATTACTTTTACACAAGATGACATGTTGTTAGAAGACAATCGTCATGATCGTCCTCTCTATTTTACGGGGTATGTGGACACCATGAAAGTCGATCGCATTTTGATTGACCCAGGGTCCGCACTCAGTATCATGTCGAAGTCTTTGCTGGATGCTTTGAAGATCCCAGTGCATAACCTTTCTACAACTATCACTACCATCTTGGGATTCAATCAAGGAAGAAGTGAACCTTTGGGAAGATACGCCTAAAACTTCAAATTAGCAATCTTTGTACAAAGGTAACTTTCTATGTTATTGAAAATCATGGCTCATACAATGCTTTGTTAGGAAGTCCATTCCTCCATGAACACAATATTATACCTTCTACTCTCTACCAATGTTTCAAATATGTGGATGGTAATGGAGAAGTCCAAAAAGAGGTTGCAGATCTGAATCCTTTCAAAGGAGTTGAAGCATACTGCAACGATTCTCGCATATACAAGGAGGAATTCATGAAGGTGGTACTAGCAATGTACACAGATGAAGAACAGAAAAATGTGTCGAATGATACTCTCGTAATCCCGGTCAAAGGACGTACCTCCTGTCCTCAGTCTTCCAAACCACTGACTATCTATCTTCCTTCCCATGAGAAGCAGCCTAAGGGTGGTAGTCAGGAACAAAGGGAGCTCACCTCTTCTGAGCCGCTTGTAATCGACCTTCGTCATAGGAAGTCTCCTCCTTCTCGTTCTTCTTCCCCCCCTTTTGTCATCAATCTGACTAAGCCTGCTAAGGCTAAAGTTCATGTTGTAAATGATGGTGTAAAAATCAATAAAGATCTCCTTTGCAGTATACTGATGTCTCTTATTATACTCAATATTATTTGGATATGCTAGATAGCTTTAAACCACTTATAATAGAAGTCGTATCATCTCTGCGAAATATGGTATCACTGGATTCAATACAAGAGTCGTACTTCTTAGTACCGTTTCGAAAGAAAGATGAAAAGCCTATATTCTTCAACTAAAGAGAGGAACCAAAAATCATGCTCTATAACGATAATAGAGATGATACAGGAGGGCTACAATTACGCCGCTATAGTCCACAATCCAAAGCAATCATCCGTAAAATGGGCTATGATTTCAGGACAGGCCTTAACAACGGTAAAGGAAGGCGAACTCATCTTCGTATTGTTGTTCCAAAAGAAAAATCACAACAATACTACAGTAAAATAAAACGGGGACTAGGTTATGCTTTACCACTTCCAACTCCGGAACCTTCTGAATCTGATAAAGAAGAACGATCTAACTCTTTTGATTCGATCTCATGGGATTCTGATACCAGCATTGGTCATGTTCATAGGGTGATAGTATCTTCTAACATGGTGTCCAACGAATTCTCGAAAGACGACGAAGATAACATTGAGGAAGCTCCTGAAATGGATCCTTGGGTACAAAGGATGGACAATCAGTAGGAACTTCGTTTTGAGCAACGAAAGCCACCTACTGTGGATCAACTAGTCCAAATCGATATTGGAGAGAAGGGCGTATCACGACCAATCTTCATTAGCAAAAATCTATCAAAAGATGATAAACAAGAATTAATTCACCTTATTCGTGAATATATTAATGTTTTCGCCTGGAGTTATGAAGATATGTCGGGATTAGATCCTCAAATTGTAACTCACAAGCTTAATATTTTGCCGAATGCCAAGCCGGTCAAACAACTTATAACGCCCCAGTCCCAAAATACGTAGGACTAGGTACATCGATATGCCAGCTGTATACATACGAAGTACACTCCAATATATGGAACCCTTGTATGTATACATAAGCTGTAAAATGCAGTAGAACCATAATAACTAAATCTCATCCACTAGATAAATAAATGATATAAAAGCAACTTTGAATTTGTTATGTATACAATCGTTGGGTGGAGACAAAGTCAACTACCAACTACCTCAAATAAAATGTACAAGAAGTGATCGATAAAATAACGAGACGAACCAAGCGCAATCGTCTTCGAAAGAATGAAAAAGATCACGGCTTTGGCTAGAACACCTGCAAAATCACAGAAACACATACCTGGAGAGATAACCAGGTCCTCAGAGGGACGTAACAAGATACAGGAAGAACATGCCATATGAACTGAATATAAATACACCATAAAATAAAGATAAAGTAAAAGTGTCCAAACCATAACACGGCCCAATATTCCATCATCGAAACAGTAGGCTACCTCTACAACCAAACAAGGACAAGGGATAACTTACTATTCTGCGATGTGATATTTTTCCATGCCATGATTGGAAAATGAAATTTGCTAAGGTCTCCTAACCTTTCTAGTAGGCAATTTAGAAGACATATCGATGTATGGGCAGGTGAAGGCTGACTACCCTAGGACAAGGTAACCACTCACAACATGCACACGTCAAGTACCAATACTATTAGCCGGCATAACTCGAGGCTAGCGGCCCACGTGACCCATCAGTCCACATAGCTCGAGGCTAGTGACCCTCGCGACTCGACTACCGTAGTACGCAGTTACTACAGCTTTTGGATTTGGGGTAGCCCATACATTTATCTGTCTTCTCCCTCCCAAGGTCACTAACAGAAGGTAGTTCGCTAAGACTAGGTCCATATGCATAAAAAGGCAAGAAGGAAAAATAACTGAAAGCAAAATAAAGTGAAATAAAAATAGCAAGTAATGGATCCAACTGAGAACAACTAATAAATATGCAGTAAATAAATAAATAAAGGTGCATGTAATTATAAACAGTAAATAAGGCAAGGTATCTTGCCTGATGGTGCAAAATGACAAGTCCAGAAAATCATAATGTCAGCCAAGAAACGTCACAATCTCCAAACAACTCTGGACGCTGAAACAAATATCAAAAACACACTCGGTGTAAAAGATATACCTAGGAAACGCCTGTCCAAAAGTCTAATTCTGAAACAGGGGCAAAATTATAATTTTGGGTCAAAACGGTATCCGTCGTTGGACCCGCTTTGCACCGAAACGCGTGCCAAAGTCTATGGTCTCTAAATTCGTCAAACTACATGTCTACAGATTTGTTTTGATGAGATGAACCCAACGGTATATCCAATTTTGGATTTCGTTGGGCTGTGCACAAAATTGCCCGTTGAGTAGGATTGTGGGCCCGCCAAAATAGCATTCCGATCAACGGTCTCAGAATCGGACCAAACTTGGCTCACAGGACCAGAAAAATATTTTGAGTCCAATGGCGCAAGTTTTATCGCAATATGATGAGTGTGCACAAAGTTGTGACTTAATTTGCAAAGGGTCGATACGGGGTATCTCGACGGATACGCACTAATTTCGTCGCGCACATGCAACGAAATCGGGTTCCGTCAGTTCCCACATGTCGACAACATCCATTCGCGCCTTTCGATGCGTATAGTGCGTGACCACGTCGCCCGGTTTGTCGGGGCGCACGCCGTATCGGGTGTTTTTCCACTTTTTTGAAAACAGAATTTACAATTTTTCGTGAAACTTTAACAACATGTAACTTTCTACATACTAGATGAAAAGTGAATCCAAAAGGTGCGTTACAATCTCGGTTAGGTTGTCTTTGACTATCTTTAATTAGTTTTTACAAAAACCTATTGTACAGAAGGAAAAGTGGCCGACAAGTTGGTGTTTCAAAACCGTTTTTAATATTTCAGAAAAGTGGTTTTTCTCCAACTTCGTCTCGTGTCACGACCCGGTCCCCAAATACTTGGGTCGAATCGGATCATGCCCAGCCTGCACCGTTGATGAGACGGCGGCAGTAAGCTGTAATCCATATGCAGGTGATCAACAACATTTGAAACTAAATTTTTCCACAACATTTATTTAAACAATAATTTAAAACTTGTTTTTGATACAAGGATTCATAATTTGAAATAAAAAAAACTAATAAACTCTCAACAAAAGTAGCATCTATGGAGACGCCACAACATCCTCATCAGCTAGAAGTACCGTCGGGTACAAATCGGGATCATAGTAGCTATTGATCAGCATCTCCAGGTCATCAGAAATACCTAAAATGTTGTCTCCAGTCAGGAGGGAGCAAAGTACAAATTTATGCAAATTTTAACAATTAAAATAACAATTAATATCATGCACTTTTAAACAGTTTAAAAATGAAACAGTTTTAAAATACAGTACAGTGACGTGAATAGGTAATGAATATGACCGGATTGGGTTACAGTAGTATCCTAGCGATACGGTATGGCTTGTCCCCGTGTGAAGAGGGAAAAGCTAATACAGTAAGTTATCCTAATTTTGGATTTGGTCATATCCACTACTCTACTCCCCCAGTCCCCAACAGTACAGTCAATACTCCCGAAAGAGTCCGTGTTAGAACAGTGGTTTAAAATTGCAATGAAATGATTGCTAAAATAATCGTAAATCCACATAAATGTACTTGCCTTAAATTTAAGTTGGACGAGTTTGGTTCTTCAGATTTGAACAGTCACATCTCTTCTTTGAAATCCTACATTCCGGAAATTATGTCTCAGAAACCACAACTCTAGAATCTAGTTACAATCTCTAGATTTTGTTTCCTAGTCAATTTTAATCTTGTATTTAATCAACACAATCAAAACCCGCTTTTCTAGTGCGTTACAATTTAGGAAATCCAATTTATGTTTTATTCCGGAAAACTTGTTTTTATCAATTTTATTGGGAAAAAGTTAGTATTTTATATTTATATATATAAATATATTTTCTTTTCTTTAAGTGAGAAAATCATGAATTTCTAATTAATTAAATAATAATATTAATTAATAATAAGATTAATTAATTCTACGCGTTCACAATCCCAGCAAAATCACAGCTAATTCCTAACTTATTATAATTCACAAAATAGATAAATGGCTTATGCCCTTACATTTCCATGAATTAAAATAAGAGAAAATAAACTGTTAGTCCTACAAAATTAATAATAACTAATAATTAAGAATAAAATAAAATGAGTCTCAGAACTGGTCCAATCTTCATTTACAGCTACTCTGCCTCAACGTCCGGACAAACCGGTGCGTTTGTATTTCACTGGGGCCCATTGACCAATAAGGTCGTCGCCCAAAAATATTATTATTTCCGAAAATCATTTTAAAATCATATAATCAAATTTTATAGAAATTTCGGCAGCATTCCCTCTATTTTCGGGATAACCCAAAACTGGGAAACGTGCCGATTTTTCCTGCAAAATAAATCCCAAACCAGGGATACCGATCCAACCAAAATATAATAATAATAATAATAACCAGAAAATAATATCGAACTCGAAATATCCAAAGTAATTCTTCCGAGATTCGGAAAACAGATCTGAACTCAGAGAATCAACAGAAAATTTAACCGAAGAATCATTCCAAAATTTACAGAGCTTTTCCGAACCGAGTTCGGAAAATCCGAAACCTAGCAAACCGAATTCCCAGAGAATTCTAGGACCAACCACAGAACACAACTATCCGAAAAAATTTCCGAAACACAAACCTAATAGAAAAATCGAATTTTTTCGAAGAAAAACTCTTGGACCAGATTTTATCATAGACCAAAATAGAGAACTATGGGACTATCCAGAGGTTACCAAAAACACGAAGGAATCCGAAGTGATACCTCGGACTCGGAACGTTCCAGCACTTGCGGACAGTGGGAACCCACAGATCTGACTCAGAATCCCGCGGACAGCAAGTCGGAAAGCTCGGAACAGAAGATCGGAAGCTCGAAAAGAGGGAGGACGGTCGAGGAAGTCGGCCAGTCAGGCCGCGGAAATCACCGCGACGGGGCCGCTCGGGAAGCTGGCGCCGAAAGGGCGGACGCGGAGGGCGCGCGCACAGGGGGTGCGGTCAGTGGCGGGCGGCCAAGGGCGGTGCGCCGGGCTCGGGGGCTGCCGGGATCGGCCTGGCGGGGCCGCGCGGACAGTGACCGGCGGCGCTGGAGACGCAGGTCCGACGGCGGAAAGCCGCGAGGATGGCTCGGGAACTCGGGAGGCGGCCGGGGAAGGTGGCGCCAAGAACGGAGTTCGCCAGAGAAACTCGGGATCGCCGGAAAGATCGGGCTAGGGCACGGTTTGGGTTTGGTTGGGGAAAATGGTGGATGAAGTGTGGGAGAAGGAGAGGGTTTTTATAGGAGATGGTGAACGGGGGTTACCGGAAAGGAGGAAGACGAACGACCCAGCCTTCATGGCCGGCCGGAAAGAAGACGAGGGGTCGAGCGTTGGGTCGGCTGGGAGAAGAAGAGCTCCAAACATGGAAATGATTCCAATTCCTCCATAAATGAGTTTTAACTCATTCACTCTTCTGTAGGAATGAATCAAAAGATCTATGGATCCTAAATGGGTTATAATGGGTTGTGGGTCAAAATGGATTATTGGATTTGGGCCTAAGGGCTAAAATCCAAATTGTTGGGGCTTTGAGCTAACATAAAATTTTATGGCTGAACAACAATAACAAAAAAATGGTTTTAAGGCTTTTGATAAAATAATTTGTTTTCTTAAAATCTTAATCAATAAAAATATTTTTAGGTTCAATTAAAAATCAAACCGGGTTTATATCTAGGCTGACATACAAAACCTAATCAATTTATTTTCTTGAACATAATATTAATTGTATTCTAAATAACATAATAATTTTTTTTAATTAATTAGAAAAAATACTTGTTTTGATAAACCCCAGTTTCAAAAATTCAATTTCCCAAATTAACAATTGGAAATAATTTAAAAAATAATTTTCTAAAAATTACGGGTTTCACAACCTTCCCTCCTTAAGAAATTTCGTCCTCGAAATTTAAAGAGTTGGGTTAGTAATTACCTCAGGTCTCAAATAAATACGGGTATTTCTCCCGTATCTCATCTTCTCGCTCCCAGGTAGACTCGCCTAGGGAATCATGCCTCCACATTACCCGAACTATCGGAGTCACTGAGGTCCTGGTTCTCTTCTCGCCTCGGTCTAGAATCGCCACTGGCTTCTCAGGCATAGTGAGGCTCGGTCTAATCTCCAGCTCTGATTGGTCTAAGATGTGATTCTCATCAGGGACGTAGCCTCTGAGCTGTGAGACATGAAAGACGTTGTGCACGCCCTCTAGATTAGCTGGTAGAGCTAACCTATATGCCACTTCTCCAATCCGTCTCAGAACTTCAAATGGTCCAATGTACCTGGGACTCAGCTTCCCAGCTCTGCCAAATCTGATTGTACCTCTGGTAGGAGAAATCTTCACAAAGACTTTATCTCCTTCTTCGAACTGTAGTGGTCGACGACTGCTGTCTGCCCAATGCTTCTGTCTGTCTTGGGCAATTCTGAGCTTGTCTCTGATTATCTTCACCTTCTCTACTGCATCGGTCACCATCTCTGGACCCAGCAGTACTCTTTCTTCTACGTCGTCCTATGCCAAAGGTGTACGGCAACGACGTCCATACAGAACCTCAAATGGGGTCATACCAATGCTGGCTTGGTAGCTGTTATTATAAGAAAACTCTACCAAGTGCAAATGGTCTTCCCACGATCCTCCAAACTCCAAGACACACGATCTCAGCATATCCTCCAGTGTCTGAATCGTCCTCTCTGATTGACCATCTGTCTGGGGGTGATAGGCAGTGCTGAACTTCAATTGTGTCCCCAGGCTGTCATGCAAACTTTTCCAAAAGTGAGAGGTAAAACGAGTGTCTCGGTCAGATACAATGCTTACCGGTACTCCATGAATCCGGTAGATGTGTCGCATGTATAGTGCCGCCAATTTCTCGGTAGATAAACCAACCTTGAAGGGGATAAAATGAGCTGACTTGGTTAGTCGGTCCACTATAACCCAGATGGCATCCTTCCCTCCTTGGGAACGAGGCAAACCTGACACGAAATCCATTATGATGTGCTCCCACTTCCACTCCGGAATGTCCAGCGGTTGTAGAAGTCCTGCGGGTCTCTGTCTACTGGCCTTCACTTGCTGACAGATCAAACATCTTGCCACGAATCTGGACACATCTTTCTTCATTCTATACCACCAAATAATAGTGCGCATATCCCGATACATCTTATTAGCTCCAGGATGTATAGAATACTGCGACTGGTACGCTTCCTTCATCAGCTCGTTCTTCAGTTCGCCAGATGGTACACAAAGCCTCGTACCATTCTTCAAAGCTCCATCACTGGCGATTGAAAAACCCTCAAGTGTTCCCGCCAACACTTGGTCTCTCAGTTTGCAAAGTGCATCGTCTTGAAACTGAGTCTCCTTGATCTTATCCATCAGATACGAGCTCACTTACAACTTCATCAGTACTGAATCAGCATCCAGCTCCATCCTTCTATCTCCAGGCAATATGATCTCTAATCCAAGCTTCTCGATATCTTCTAGCAGATGCCGCTCCTTAGTCAAGAACATCGCCACTGGGTATCGACTAAGTGCATCAGCGACCACATTAGCCTTACCCGGGTGGTATTGCAGGTCGATGTCAAAGTCCTTTATTAGCTCCAGCCATCTTCTTCAGCTCCTCGAATGCAGCCTGACAATCTTCCGTCCAGATGAACTCTTCATTCTTCCGAGTCAGCTTCGTCATCGGTTCAGCAATTCTAGCAAAGTCCTTCACAAATTTCCGGTAGTAGCCCGCCAAACCCAAGAAACTCATGATTTCAGCAACTGAGCTTGGGGTAGACCACTTCTCCACAGCATCTATCTTCTTAGGATCCGTCGAAATTCCTTCTTCTGTGACAACATGGCCAAGAAAATCCACCTTGTCTAGAAAGAATTCACATTTGGATAGCTTACCATATAACTTCTCTTTCCTCAAAGTTCCAAGAACCTTCCTGAGGTGCTCCTCATGCTCCTCTTCAGTCTTCGAATAGATCAAAATGTCATCAATGAAGACAACAACAAATTGATCTAAGTATTCATGGAAAATCTTGTTCATAAGGTTCATGAATACAGCCGGAGCATTTGTCAGTCCAAACGGCATGACCAAGAATTCAAACTGCCCATACTTGGTGTTAAACGCCGTCTTGGGAATATCTTCCTTCCTGACCTTGATCTGATGGTAGCCAGACCTGAGATCAATCTTGGAAAACACCTTGGCTCCACTGAGTTGGTCAAACAGGTCATCGATCCGGGGCAAAGGGTACTTGTTCTTGATTGTGATATTGTTCAGCGCCCGGTAGTCGATGCACATCCTCACAGTTTCGTTCTTCTTGGGAACAAACAAGACAGGCGCTCCCCAGGGTGAAGCTCCGTCTCGAATGAATCCCAGAGCCTTCAGTTCATTGATCTGATCCTTTATTTCCTTGGCCTCCTTCGGGTTGACTCTATAGCATCCCTTAGAAATAGGGGAAGAACCGGGGACTAGGTCAATGGTGAACTCTAAGTCTCGATCTGGGGGTAACCCGGGAAGACTATCAGGAAAAACATCCATAAATTTCGCTATGATAGGGTGCGGAGGTCCGGACTCTTTAGTGATAGAGGTATAGGTAACACATTCCATCTCCTCCGGAGTTCGAGAGATTTCAAACTCCGGTTCTCCAGGTGGACTGAAGACTACACATCCTCGATGACAGTCTATCAGCGTATGCTGCTTACTTAACCAGTCCATCCCTAGGACTATATCATAGTTAGGTAAGGGCATGACAAGCAAAGGTGCTATAAAATTATGGCCAGCTATGGTGATAGGGCATTCACAGATCTCAGTAATAGGTAGGGGTCCTCCTCCAGTCATAACTCTACAGATCTTCTTGCTAAAGCCAGTAACTATATGGTGTGCAGATATGAATTTGGTGGCTATGAAACTATGAGATGCTCCCGAATTAAATAAAGCTAAGGCAGGATAGGAATGCACATAGATAGAACCTGATATGACATCCGCTACAGGTTCCTGAGCTGGTTCTGATTCCTTTGCTGTCAGGGCAAAAGCTCGCCCCGTCTTCTGTTGATGCTGTCCAAATTGTTGTTGCTGAGTGGGCAGAGGTCCTTTCTGCGGAGTTGCTCCAGTCCGGTTAGTCGACAGAGGGCAGTCCCTCACTTGATGGGTGGAAGACCCACAGACTAGGCAGTGCCCTAGTCTCTTCCTGCAGATGTTCGCCAGATGTCCCGGCCTCTTGCAAAAGTCGCAGATGGGGATCTGCCTCTGAGGCGTCTTGTCATTGTTCCTCGCCTGCTGGTAAAGAGGACGATTGTTGTTGTTGCTGTTGTTATTGTTGTTGTTGGGCTTCTTCTGATTATCCTGGAAGTTGTTAGTTCCAGGATGATCTCTCTTCGAGCGGGCAGGTTGGCTCTTCTCTATGTCTTGAGCTCGCTCCAGGATCTTTTCATAAGTCTTGGCACCGCCTGAGATCACATGGGTGCGGATCTCTTCTCTTAGTCCATATCTGAACCTTTCAGCACGATCGTCAGGATCAGCTACCAGGTTCTTGGCAAATCGACTGAGCTGGCCGAATTCAGCAGCATACTCTCCCATAGTCATGTTGTCCTGCTTCAGGTTCTGGAATTGTCGTTCCATCTCCCGCAACTCTGAAGTTGGAAAGAACTTCCTCTGGAACAACCTCTTGAAGGTGTCCCAGTCAACTTGCCTATCCTGGAGTCGGGGTTCATTCCGATACCAGGTGCTTGCTATATTCTGCAGTTGGAGTCCTACTGCTTCAGCCTTGAGGTCTTCTGGAAGTCGAGCGACGCTCAGGAGACGCTCCATACTATCGAGCCATTCGTCAGCATAGACGATTCCCTCGGTTCCCTTGAAAGGTCGAGGGTTCTGCTTCTTAAAGCTCTCAATATCGCCCACCTTGGCAATATGATTTCTATTAATTAAATGGCCTTATTATTACATAAATTGATCCTTAAATTTATGTTTACCTTGGCAGGCCTTGGTTCCTGTTGAGCTGTTTCTCCTCTTTCCAGTGCAGCCATTGCCACGCTATGGGCGTTCTCCATGCCTTCTCTCATAATGGTCGTCTGCTCGCGATGAGCTTCAGCTTGAGTTCTCTGGGCTTCTAGCACTCCTCTTAGCAGACCTATGAGGTCAGTGGGGTCCACAGGCACCGGTGGGGCAGCTGGAGTGGGCGTAACCACAGGGGGTTGCATCTCCGTCTGGGAAGATGATGGATCCACCGTTGAAGCAGCAAACAACCCACGAGGCGTATTCAACGGATGGGATGTAAAACCCGGACTTGATTGAGGCGGTGGGGTTTGATCAGGTGTTGACATCCCATCGCCAGCAGGGTTGGTTTTATCAGTGGCCATTCTCTGGAAGGTTTAGGATATAAACATAAGCAAGGTAGCCTATCTATAGTCAAACAAAAATATTTAATTATAATATATTTCGGTCCTATGTTGTGGTAAATTAATGTTCTAATGTTTCTAAATGTTTCCTAGGTTTTCCTAAGTTGTTGATTGATCGACCTGCATGGGCCACCACTAAAAACATGTCACGACCCGGTCCCCAAAGACTTGGGTCGAATCGGATCATGCCCAGCCTGCACCGTTGATGAGACGGCGGCAGTAAGCTGTAATCCATATGCAGGTGATCAACAACATTTGAAACTAAATTTTTCCACAACATTTATTTAAACAATAATTTAAAACTTATTTTTGATACAAGGATTCATAATTTCAAATAAAAAAAACTAATAAACTCTCAACAAAAGTAGCATCTATGGAGACGCCACAACATCCTCATCAGCTGAAAGTACCGCCGGGTACAAATCGGGATCATAGTAGCTATTGATCAGCATCTCCAGGTCATCAGAAATACCTAAAATATTGTCTCCAGTCAGGAAGGAGCAAAGTACAAATTTATGCAAATTTTAACAATTAAAATAACAATTAATATCATGCACTTTTAAACAGTTTAAAAATAAAACAGTTTTAAAATACAGTACAGTGACGTGAATAGGTAATGAATATGACCGAATTGGGTTACAGTAGTATCCTAGCGATACGGTATGGCTTGTCCCCGTGTGAAGAGGGGAAAGCTAATACAGTAAGTTATCCTAATTTTGGATTTGGTCATATCCACTACTCTACTCTCCCAGTCCCCAACAGTACAGTCAATACTCCCGAAAGAGTCCGTGTTAGAACAGTGGTTTAAAATTGCAATAAAATGATTGCTAAAATAATCGTAAATCCACATAAATGTACTTGCCTTAAATTTAAGTTGGACGAGTTTGGTTCTTCAGGATTTGAACAGTCACCTCTCTTCTTTGAAATCCTACATTCCGAAAATTATGTCTCAGAAACCACAACTCTAAAATCTAGTTACAATCTCTAGATTTTGTTTCCTAGTCAATTTTAATCTTGTATTTAATCAACACAATCAAAACACGCTTTTCTAGTGCGTTACAATTTAGGAAATACAATTTATGTTTTATTCCGGAAAACTTGTTTTTATCAATTTTATTGGGAAAAAGTTAGTATTTTATATTTATATATATAAATATATTTTCTTTTCTTTAAGTGAGAAAATCATGAATTTCTAATTAATTAAATAATAATATTAATTAATAATAAGATTAATTAATTCTACGCGTTCACAATCCCAGCAAAATCACAGCTAATTCCTAACTTATTACAATTCACAAAATAGATAAATGGCTTATGCCCTTACATTTCCATGAATTAAAATAAGAGAAAATAAACTGTTAGTCCTACAAAATTAATAATAACTAATAATTAAGAATAAAATAAAATGAGTCTCAGAACTGGTCCAATCTTTATTTACAGCTACTCTGCCTCAACGTCCGGACAAACCGGTGCGTTTGCATTTCACTGGGGCCCATTGACCGATAAGGTCGTCGCCCAAAAATATTATTATTTCCGAAAATCATTTTAAAATCATATAATCAAATTTTATAGAAATTTCGGCAGCATTCCCTCTATTTTCGGGATAACCCAAAACTGGGAAACGTGCCGATTTTTTCTGCAAAATAAATCCCAAACCAGGGATACCGATCCAACCAAAATATAATAATAACCAGAAAATAATATCGAACTCAAAATATCCAAAGTAATTCTTTCGAGATTCGGAAAACAGATCTGAACTCAGAGAATCAACAGAAAATTTAACCGAAGAATCATTCCAAAATTCACAGAGCTTTTCCGAACCGAGTTCGGAAAATCCGAAACCTAGCAAACCGAATTCCCAGAGAATTCTAGGACCAACCACAGAACACAACTATCCGAAAAAATTTCCGAAACACAAACGTAATAGAAAAATTGAATTTTTCCGAAGAAAAACTCCTGGACCAGATTTCATCATAGACCAAAATAGAGAACTATGGGACTATCCAGAGGTTACCGAAAACACGAAGGAATCCGAAGTGATACCTCGGACTCGGAACGTTCTAGCACTTGCGGACAGTGGGAACCCACAGATCTGACTCAGAATCCCACGGACAGCAAGTCGGGAAGCTCGGAACAGAAGATCGGAAGCTCGAAAAGAGGGAGGACGGTCGAGGAAGTCGGCCGGTCAGGCCGCGGAAATCACTACGACGGGGCCGCTCGGGAAGCTGGCGCCGAAAGGGCGGACGCGGAGGGCGCGCGCACAGGGGGTGCGGCCAGTGGCGGGCGGCCAAGGGCGGTGCGCCGGGCTCGGGGGCTGCCGGGATCGACCTGGCGGGGCCGCGCGGACAGTGACCGGCGACGCTGGAGACGCGGGTCCGACGGCAGAAAGCCGCGAGGATGGCTGGGGAACTCGGGAGGCGGCCGGGGAAGGTGGCGCCGAGAACGGAGTTCGCCAGAGAAACTCGGGATCGCCGGAAAGATCGGGCTAGGGCACGATTTGGGTTTGGTTGGGGAAAATGGTGGATGAAGTGTGGGAGAAGGAGAGGGTTTTTATAGGAGATGGTGAACGGAGGTTACCGGAAAGGAGGAAGACGAACGGCCCAGCCTTCATGGCCGGCCGGAGAGGAGACGAGGGGTCGAGCGTTGGGTCGGCTGGGAGAAGAAGAGCTCCAAACATGGAAATGATTCCAATTCCTCCATAAATGAGTTTTAACTCATTCACTCTTCTGTATGAATGAATCAAAAGATCTATGGATCCTAAATGGGTTATAATGGGTTGTGGGTCAAAATGGATTATTATATTTGGGCCTAAGGGCTAAAATCCAAATTGTTGGGGCTTTGAGCTAACATAAAATTTTATGGCTGAACAACAATAACAAAAAAATGGTTTTAAGGCTTTTGATAAAATAATTTGTTTTCTTAAAATCTTAATCAATAAAAATATTTTTAGGTTCAATTAAAAATCAAACCGGGTTTATATCTAGGCTGACATACAAAACCTAATCAATTTATTTTCTTGAACATAATATTAATTGTATTCTAAATAACATAATAAATTTTTTTTAATTAATTAGAAAAATTACTTGTTTTGATAAACCCCAGTTTCAAAAATTCAATTTCCCAAATTAACAATTGGAAATAATTTAAAAAATAATTTTCTAAAAATTACGGGTTTTACATCTCGATTTTTCGAGCAAGTTGGATGGCCATGTCAAAATCCTCCTGGGGGATCTCGAAGAGGGTCATGTGGATTTCTACACGAATTTACGGACCTAAAATCGGATTAGAATCGAGAGAAAAATCAAACGGGGAAGTTGGGTACCTTAAAGTGGGAATCAGTTGTTGTTGTTGTTGTCGATGGTTCCTTTGTCTTCTTCGCGAGCACGGCTTCGCCATGGTGCGTCCGAGCTTCGCCGTGGAGTGGGGAGGAGGAAGGAGGAGAGGAAGGAGTTGGAAGAAAGTTTTTAGGGTTTGTATATATATATAACTATATATATATATATATATTTATGTGTTAAGAGTCGGGAGGGTTCGACCAACAAACTACTACTAGTAAAGGGGGGTATTCCCTTTAGTTGGTGTTGCTGCTGTTTGGGTTAATGGGGTCGGCCTCCCCCCTCTATTAGCGCAGCTATGCTGCTGTTTGTGCTACTTGCTTTGTGGTGGGGTGGTCGGCCCCACCACTTCCTTTACTTTTTTTTTCCTTATCTTCTTTTCAATAACTTTTTAAATATATATAACTATGTATATATATGTATATGTATATATCCATATATATACAACATAATCTATTAAAATCCAATAACAATTTAAATGGCACTTATCCAATATTTAATATATTTAAACATACCTATATATATATATCAATTCAATCAACTTAAAATAATAATAACATCTTAATAAACATATTTATAAATTGTTCATAAAAATAAATTTAATATTAATAAAATAATAAAAATTGTTCCAACGTGTGAACTTTACCACACACCCTCATTTGGGCCCAGAATGTACCATTTTTGTAACACATTATTAAATAATAAAAACGTAAATTTTTGTACCACAAATTAATATTTAGAAAATAGTCCCCCAAACCTTAAAATAAATTAAGAAATATTTGTACACCCATAAAATATGCATCCATGGTCGTCATTGATCACACCACATGTCTACTTGGGTTAAATTTGGTCCAGGCCCCGTTCGGGCTGAATTGGCCAAACCGGGTCATCAAAAAAAATAAATAAAACCATAAATTGTATAAATTCATTTTTAAGTCTAATAAAATACTAAAAAAAAAAATTTAAAATAGGGGTTTTACATCCTACCCAAATTACAAGAATTTTGTTCTCGAAATTTAGGATTAATAGGGTAGATAGGGTTGAGGGATAGGAAGAGTTCGTCAATACCAAAATGCAATTAAATTTTGGAGGAGACGATAAAACGGTGTTCAACACCACCATGTAATAGAAATTGTGGAGTCGATATATACAAAAATATATCATGGTTATGGAATTGAATAAGGGTTACCAGTGAAGGTAGCAAAATTTCGATAATCTAATTTGAAAAGTAATAAGGAATTGAGTAGATCAAAGAGAATAATTTAGACGTTTGGGAGTTGTGGTTCCTAGAGAAAAACTGGAGACTAATCACCTCGATTGAGAGTTTGATTTAAGTGAATGATTAGAATCATTCTCGAGTGCTCAAGAACAATTGGAAGGATACGATAATAATTCTAGGGTTGAGAAATGAGGAGTAGTTAAAGGCGAGGATATAGCCACACGAGTCGGTCGGTGGCTATCTACATTTGTGTATGATTAACCGATTAGGCAACCAAAGATGATACCTTGAGTCTATCTAGCAAGTACAGTGCTTTGTCTTTCCAAAATAAGTGAAAGACAAGAACAACAAAGGTTTCAAAGACGGTGTTATATATTGAGTACGAATTGCGGGGTTCATAGGCGACAAAAATAATTCAAACGAGAATTGCCAAGGCTGTCGCGGATGAGACTCTAAGGCAAGTTTACTATGTCTCCATCTACGTAGATTAATATGTCATAAGCGAACCAAAGTGCAATTGGTTGATCAGACCATCATGCACCGGTTCTGATTAGACAATAAGTTAATGGGTGCACCCAATAAAATATGTCATGATCAAGCTCGAAAAGAATAAGCTTGCAAAAACTAAAGCTAATTTAGCAGCATGAGATTGTCAAAATATGAGTATTGAAGGTAATGATGAAGGAAATTAAATAGTCCAAGATCTTTTAAAATCAAGGCTCGCCCGAAGTTTGGGCCTATACCGTGGTCCTAGTGTTTCTTCATTTATGGCTTGGTAGACTAGATAAGGTAGGGTCCTCTGAATTTGTAGTCTAAGTGAACTTACCAATGTGGTTCATAAGAAAAAAAGTTTGTTAGGTGGTAGGGTATTCTACCCAACTTACAAGAGTTAAACTAACAGTATCTGGGACAATGGGTCAAGTAATTAAGATAAAGTACAAATTTAAGCATTTAAGGAATTTAGTAGAACATAATCACATATCGAGTCGAAAGAATTGAGTCGATGTGGAATCCATATCCGTGGTCAAAATATATATGTATCATGGTAAAGGTTATAGTTTAGCCATTTTGATCAGAAGGTCATATCATAAAAATAGTGTACAAGGAGACGTGTTTTAGTGGGACATGATATATCTACATGAAGGTGGACTTGTCTAGGTCTTACACATAAAATTTTTTGGAAGGAAAAGTCTAATGTTGTGCTCCAAATATCCAAGTCACGGTAGGGGACGCCAGAAGATCAAAAATAGAAAGTGGGAGTTCACGTGGTGATAAGTAATGCACAAAATAAAGAAGATCAAGTTAAAGCATGAAATAAAATTAATTAAAGAATCCATAAAAATAATTTAGGAACACTATTCCGGAGAGAAGATAGTCTCCTAGATGAATACAGTTAAGGAACCGTTAAATCATTATTCAAATTGCAAGTGGGTTAGAAGGTCGCAATTAACAGATCTAGAATTGAAGGAAGGTCGAGTAAGTTGAGGTGGAAATACAGTCACATAGCTAGGTAGATGACTAACAACACTTGTGTATATACTACTATCATGGTCATGAGTGATATGGCAATTAGCGTGGAGTACATCTATCTTATTAGAGCTATCTTGATGGCCTACCATTAAAATTTAACTCAAGTTCCTCAAAAAGTTTCAAAATTAAACTTTCAAAAATAAACCACGAAATTTGCATTCACTCCAAGCCGTTCAAATTCATCTTAAAAATTTAAATCACTTTCATAAATCTCAAAGCAAAATTTTATCACGTTACTACTAACATTTTCCAAAATTAACGTTTAAATTCAACTATTTAACTCAAGAGTTCATAATTTATGAATCCATAAAAATTTTACAATCAATCAAAAATTTAACACTCTAAAATTTTCCAATAACTCATAATAAAATTTTTAGTATATTAAAAGCAATCTCAAAAATTTAGCTCAATGCTCTCATCAATCTTAACCTCTATTCATGCTAAGTTATTCCAACAAAATCATAACTTTTTAAATGGTAATTTCCTTTAACCAGTCAAAATAACTTTCCATCACATCCTTCGAAATTCTCCCAAAAATTTTAATATTTAGCAATCCCTCATTAAACTAAAATTTTCAAATAATCTTAGCAGTCAAAATCTTTTTTTTTTTACCAACAATCGAAATAGATTTGTAAATCCTCAATCATAGGACACCGTTTGAAATAAAAATTTCTAAAAAAATCGTTTTCATAACTTTCAAAAAATAAAAAATTTAAACCAAAATTTATCGTCATTACTTCCACTTACAATTCAAAATTTAATAAACACGAAAATCGCAAGTTGTACAACTCAAATTTAAATAATTCCTATGGCCATTTTTAAAAGCTAAGATCATTTCCAAACCAAATTCATAACTGTTCAAAGGTGTATAACTATAATACAATAAATCATAAACATCAAAACTCGAAAATTAAATAAATTTTATATTTGTTCAAAGATGTATATCTATCACCCAAAACTTATAAATATCACAACTCGAAAAGCAAATCAATTTTTATACTTGTGCAAGGATGTATAACTATAACCCAATAAATCATAAATATCAAATTTCAAAAAGCCAATCAATTTCTTAAACCAAGTATGAAATTCTATAAATCCTCTGGTGTTTACTATTTAGAAATCTCAAGATAAAAACCTTCCTTGGCAGTATCCTACTTTACAAATTACTAATCATTAATTCACACAAAAAGCCCCTTTTTAACTCAATTAGTCTTGAATGTATTCCAATTGCCAATATAACCATTCTAGCCATGTGTTTGACCTATGAGAATATACTAGTGTAGTCATCTTCCTAGTTGATACTAATCACGAAAATATGAATCGACGGTAGAAAGGAATCAAGCAAGATGCAGTTCAAGGAAGTCGAACGAGAGTTCAAAATTTTGAAGCCAAGGGAAGAGGTCAAGCTGTATGGATGAGATTCCTAGATTCTAATCCTATGTTGCAGGCTCACATCGGTACAATTACATAACCGAAATAACAAACTTGACCTGCATGGGCCACCACAAAAATATGTAACGCCCCAGTCCCAAAATACGTAGGACTAGGTACATCGACATGCCAGCTGTATACATACGAAGTACACTCCAATATATGGAACCCTTGTATGTATACATAAGCTGTAAAATACAGTAGAACCATAATAACTAAATCTCATCCACTAGATAAATAAATGATATAAAAGCAACTTTGAATTTGTCATGTATACAATCGTTGGGCGGAGATAAAGTCCACTACCAACTACCTCAAATAAAATACACAAGAAGTGATCGATAAAATAACGAGACGAACCAAGCGCAATCGTCTTCGAAAGGATAGAGAAGATCATGACTTTGGCTAGAACACCTGCAAAATCACAGAAACACACACCTGGAGAGATAACCAGGTCCTCAAAGGGACGTAACAAGATACAGGAAGAACATGCCATATGAACTAAATATAAATGCACCATAAAATAAAGATAAAGTAAAAGTGTCCAAACCATAACACGGCTCAATATCCCATCATCGAAACAGTAGGCTACCCCTACAACCAAACAAGGACAAGGGATAACTTACTATTCCGCGATGTAATATTTTTCCATGCCATGATTGGAAGATAAAATTTGCTAAGGTCTCCTAACCTATCTAGTAGGCAATTTAGAAGACATATCGATGTATGGGCAGGTGAAGGCTGACTCCACCAGGACAAGGTAACCACTCACAACATGCACATGTCAAGTACCAATACTATCAGCCGGCATAACTCGAGGCTAGCGGCCCACGTGACCCATCAGTCCACATAGCTCGAGGCTAGTGACCCTCGCGACTCGACTACCGTAGTACGCAGTTACTACAACTTTTGGATTTGGGGTAGCCCATACATTTATCTGTCTTCTCCCTCCCAAGGTCACTAACAGAAGGTAGTTCGCTAAGACTAGGTCCATATGCATAAAAAGACAAGAATGAAAAATAACTGAAAGCAAAATAAAGTAAAATAAAAATAGCAAGTAATGGATCCAACTGAGAACAACTAATAAATATGCAGTAAATAAATAAATAAAGGTGCATGTAATTATAAACAGTAAATAAGGCAAGGTATCTTGCTTGATGGTACAAAATGACAAGTCCAGAAAATCACAATGTCAGCCAAGAAATGTCACAATCTCCAAACAACTCCGGACGCTAAAACAAACATCAAAAATGCACTCTATGTAAAAGATATACCTAGAAAATGCCTGTCCAAAAGTCTAATTCTGAAACAGGGGCAAAATTGTAATTATGGGTCAAAATGGTGTCCGCCGTTGGACCCGCTTTGCACCGAAACGCGTGCCAAAGTCTATGGTCTCTAAAGTCGTCAAACTATATGTCTTCAGATTTGTTTTGATGAGATGAACCCAACGGTATATCCAATTTTGGATTTCGGTGGGCTGTGCACAAAATCGCCCGTTGAGTGGGATTGTGGGCCCGCCAAAATAGCGTTCCGATCAACGGTCTCAGAATCGGACCAAACTTGGCTCACAGGACCAAAAAAATATTTTGAGTCCAATGGCGCAAGTTTCATCGCGATATGATGAGTGTGCACAAAGTTGTGACTTAATTTGCAAAGGGTCAATACGGGGTATCTCGACGGATACGCACTAATTTTGTCGCGCACATGCAACGAAATCGGGTTCCGTCAGTTCCCACATGTCGACAACATCCATACGCGCCTTTCGATGCGTATAGTGTGCGACCACGTCGCCCGGTTTGTCGGGGCGCACGCCGTATCGTGTGTTTTTCCACTTTTTTTAAAACAGAATTTACAATTTTTCGTGAAACTTTAACAACGTGTAACTTTCTACATACTAGATGAAAAGTGAATCCAAAAGGTGTGTTATAATCTCGGTTAGGTTGTCTTTGACTGTCTTCAATTAATTTTTACAAAAACCTATTGTACAGAAGGAAAAGTGGCCGACAAGTTGGTGTTTCAAAACCGTTTTTAATATTTCAGAAAAGTGGTTTTTCTCCAACTTCGTCTCGATTTTTCAAGCAAGTTGGTTAGCCATGTCAAAATCCTCCTGGGGGATCTCGAAGAGGGTCATGTAGAATTTCTATACGAATTTACGGACCTAAAATTGGATTAGAATCGAGAGAAAAATCAAACGGGGAAGTTGGGTACCTTAAAGTGGGAATTAGTTGTTGTTGTTGTTGTCGATGGTTCCTTTGTCTTCTTCGCGAGCACGGCTTCGCCATGGTGCGTCCGAGCTTCGCCGTGGAGTGGGGAGGAGGAAGGAGTTGGAAGAAAATTTTTAGGGTTTGTATATATATATATATAACTATATATATATTTATGTGTTAAGAGTCGAAAGGGTTCGACCAACAAACTACTACTAGTAAAGGGGGGTATTCCCTTTAGTTGGTGTTACTGCTGTTTGGGTTAATGGGGTCGGCCTCCCCCCCTCTATTAGCGCAGCTATGCTGCTGTTTGTGTTACTTGCTTTGTGGTGGGGTGGTCGGCCCCACCACTTCCTTTACTTTTTTTTTTCTTATCTTCTTTTCAATAACTTTTTAAATATATATACCTATGTATATATATGTATATGTATATGTATATATCCATATATATACAACATAATCTATTAAAATCCAATAACAATTTAAATGGCACTTATCCAATATTTAATATATTTAAACATACCTATATATATATATCAATTCAATCAACTTAAAATAATAATAACATCTTAATAAACATATTTATAAATTGTTCATAAAAATAAATTTAATATTAATAAATAATAAAAATTGTTCCAACGTGTGAACTTTACCACACACCCTCATTTGGGCCTAGAAAAATGTACCATTTTTGTAACACATTATTAAATAATAAAAACGTAAATTTTTGTACCACAAATTAATATTTAGAAAATATTCCCCCAAACCCTAAAATAAATTAAGAAATATTTGTACACCCATAAAATATGCATCCATGGTCGTCATTGATCACACCACCTGTCTACTTGGGTTAAATTTGGTCCAGGCCTCGTTCGGACTGAATTGGCCAAACCGGGTCATCAAAAAAAAATAAATAAAATCATAAATTGTATAAATTTATTTTTAAGTCTAATAAAATACTAAAAAATATAATTTAAAAATAGGGGTTTTACACAACTACAATGGCGATTCAAGCCTGAAATGATGGATGCAATTGATGATGAAGTCAAAAAGCTTATAGCTTGCGGTTTTATCAGAGAAGAATAGCATCTTGACTGGTTAGCCAACATTGTCCCAGTCTTGAAGAAAACCGAAAAGGTTCGAGTTTGCATAGACTTTCGGAATCTCAATGATGCTTGCCCTAAAGACGAATTCCCTCTCCCAATTACTGATGTCATGATCGACAATACATGTGGATTCGAACGAATTTCTTTCATGGATGGATTTTCCGAATATAATCAAATCTGGATGAATCCTGAAGATGAAAAACATACTTCGTTTCGTACTCCTCGTGGAGTGTACTGTTATACAGTTATGCCGTTTGGTCTTAAGAATACAGGTACAACTTACTAGCGGGCTATGAGTACTATCTTTCGAGATCATCTACGAAAGACTATCGAATGCAATGTTGACGATATTGCTGTCAAAAGTCGTCTCAAGGAAGATCACATTCAAGATTTAAGAACTATCTTCAATCTAATGCGCCAGCATCAACTCAAAATGAACCCCACCAATTCTTTCTTGGGTGTCTCTAGTGGCAAATTTCTCGACTTCGTCATTACCTCTAAGGGTATACATGTTGATCCCGAGAAGATCAAAGCCATTCAAGAGATACGTCCTCCACGTAACCTAAAAGAGCTACAAGGATTCCAAGGTCGACTTGCATACATCAGGCGATTTATTTCGAATTTATCCGGACGTTGCAGACCATTTACTCAGTTAATGAAGAAAGGTGTATCTTTCATTTGGACGGAAGAATTTCAACGAGCATTTGATGACATAAAGCGGTATTTAATAAGTCCACCGGTTCTTGTACCACCGATCTCGGGAATACCCTTCTTAATGTATGTCCGGGCAATGGACCATTCATTGGAAGCTTTGCTGGCTCAGAAGAACAAGGAAGGTCATGAACAAGCCATCTACTACCTTAGTCGGACGATGATTGGAGCTGAACATCGTTATAGTCCGGTGGAGAAAGAATGTTTAGCCTTCATGTTTGTCGTTCAGAAGACAAGATATTACATCATAGGCCAAACTATTCATGTCATATCCCGGGTCAATCCTCTTCGAGTCTTAATGAAGAAGCCAAGTACACTCAATTTTAGGCTTGCCACATGGGCCATATTATTAGCACAATATGATATGGTTTATGTTCCTCAAAAGTCTGTGAAAGGCCAAGTACTTGCTGACTTTTTAGCAGCCCATCCTGTCCCTGAGACATCTAAACTCTATGATGAGATTCCTGACGAAACATTGGAATCAAATATGATCTCAGAAGAATTTTCTACCTGGAGGTTGTTCTTTGATAGAGCTTCTAGAATTGGACCTGGAGGTACCCTCGTTGCTGGAGTGGGAATTATTCTCGTTTCACCCGATGGATTAGCTATTCAAAGGGCTTATTCTTTAGACGAGTCGTGCTCTAACAATGTGGTAGAATACAATGCCTTGCTTATTAGACTCCAATTGGCCAAACAACTGGATATTGAATATCTTGAAGTATATGGCGATTCTAAGCTGATTGTTAATCAGGTTAGAGGCATATATGAAGTCCGACATCAAGATTTGGTACCATACCATAAAGCAGCAACCAGGATAGCTTCTTCATTCAAAGGGTTCTTCATCGAACATGTACGTCGTGTATGCAATACAGAAGCTGATGCTTTAGCTAACCTAGCTGCGGTATTGGCAGTTCCAGTCAAAAGACAACAAATGGTTGTTATCTCTAATAGAGAACTATTTTGTGTCGAAAACAACCACAACATTAAATTCAGCAATCTAACTGAAGTCAATATCACTTGCAAGGACTGGAGAGCACCTTTCATTGATTTTACAGTACATGACATCTTGCCAGAAGATCCTAAGAAAGCTACAAGTATTCGTCGCCGATCACTTCGATTCTATTATAATCACACTACTAAAACTCTCTATCGAAGAACTTTTGATGGGTTACTCTTGAGATGTCTTACTGGTGATGAAGCAAAGTAGATATTACGCGAAGCTCATTATGGTGTTTGTGGAGCACATCAGCCTGGTCCTAAACTATAGGATCGTATTCGACGTATGGGTTACTACTGGCCCTCTATGGTATCAGATGCAATTGACTATGCAAGGAAATGCCGTGCATGTCAAATTCATGCAGATTTCATTCACCAACCGTCGGAATTTCTTCATCCGACTGCTGCTTCATGGCCTTTTAAAGCTTGGGGCATGGATATAATTGGCCCTATCAATCCTCCTTCATCTAAAGGATATCGGTTCATCTTGGCTATAACTGATTATTTCTCCAAGTGGGCATAAGCTATACCTTTGGCTGAAGTAAAAACGAGTAGTATCATCAACTGCATCAAACATCATGTGATATATAGATTTGGTGTCCCTCACCGAATCATTCATGATAATGGGCCACAATTTATCAGCCAGAAGTTTAATAGGTTCTGTGATGACAATAGAATCAATAATGTCGCCTCTACGGCTTATAATCCTGCGGCTAACGGGTTGGCTGAAGCATTCAACAAGACCATTATCAAACTCCTTAAAAAGTTTGTCTCTATTAACAAACATAATTGGAGTGATAAACTTGGAGAGTGTCAATGGGCATATCGTACTACTGTCCGTAACCCCACAGGTTGCAACCTTTTTCTCTAGTATATGGATGTGAAGCTATTTTACCTCTGGAAATTCAAATTCCATCATTGAGAATTGCCATTGCTAATGAGCTTACTACAGAAAATAATGATCGTCTTCGGCTTCAAGAACTGGAGGCGCTCAACGAGAAAAGGCTATTAGCTCAACAGCACATCGAACTTTATCAAGCCCAGAATTTAAAAGCTTTCAATCGCAGAGTCAGAGTGCGAACATTTCAAAAAGGTGAATTAGTTTTTTCAGTCAGACGTCCTATGACTATGACACATATGAGCAAAGGCAAGTTTGAGGCAAAATTGGAAGGGCCCTATGTGGTAAATAAAGTTTTCTCAAATGGAGCCTATCAATTAACAGATATGGATGGCAGAGTTGCTATGATGCCTATCAATGGCAAATTTCTTAAGAAATATTATGTGTAAAAGCAAAATATACTTTATTTCAGAGACATGATGTAAATAAAAGTTCATTTTTTATTCAAAAGCAGAATGGAGTTACATAAATATTAAGGACGGGAAGGAGGCCCCGATCCTTCATGATTAAATACATAGTTCGCCAACAGTTCAAATATCTCATTATCTGAACTCACAAGAAACTTGCGGGCAGCCATCCTCAATGCCTCTTCTTCGGCAGTCTTCCCAGGCTCCACTAGCTTGGAAATCAGGTCCTCTCCTGGTGCAGGAGCAGTTGAGCCTTCACCCCTTTCTTTTCGAGGAGGTACTGGAGGCTCAACAGGTGGTATCTCAGTCTTTCCTTCAAGCTTCGGGATGAGCAAATCTTTGGAAGATATTTTGTACAGAAAAGAAAGAAAGTGACAATACCTATGAAAGTTTTGTTCTATTTATAGACAGAACAACTAGATAGGCAACATCGAGAACCGATGCGACTTTTTGAAAAAAGCCCAACTGTTCGTTCATTTATAACTGTTCATTCATTTATAACTGTTCGTTCATTTATAACTGTTCATTCATTGTCCTTTCTTCACAAACTGACGTGATTGTTCATTCATTTATTCTCTTCCTCAAGAATTGAAGTGACCATTCATTCATTCAATATCCTTCTTTCGAAAATCGAAGTGGCTGTTCACTTTTCATAACGATAGTTCACATTCTCTGTGCTTCTGAATTCTGTTTATTTACACCAGCAACTTGTCACCTTCATATTTTTCCTTAATTATTATCACCGCATCAAAATCAAATCATAAAGAAGAGAAAATCATTCTTTATTCCTTCTTTGAAAACATAGATACATCCTAATAGAAAACTATTACATCTCGGATTTTTATTCTAAATATAACATGAAGGTCTATTACATCTTTGGATCTTCTTATTTGTTGGTGCCAGTTCCTTGTCGTCTCGACCTGAAGCAACGAGCCAGACAATGGATCAACTCTGGTCTTCTCTCTCAGAAATACAAGAGGAGAACCACAGAGTACAGCAGCTCAAAGATGAGCTACTGTCAATACAACTGGTGGAGAGAAGACGGCCCGCCAGAAAAACTAGGAATGAGATCACTCTTGTGATACGATTCCTAATTCTGTCTCTCCACCATCCAAATCTTATGTATAAAGGCTCTTCCTACCATCTGAGAAAGACCCTTCTGGAATACAGAGAGTCCTGAGCTGTCTGATCTGAGTGTCAGAATCACATGAGCTGTCTGATGTGGGTGTTAGAAGAACGCTCTTCGTAGCATCCAAATTGCCAATGCCAGTTTTGAAAAAATTTGTCAACCAAATTTCTGTAAATATGAACAAAGAAAAGAAAAGTCAGTAAAATCTATCAAAACTGTGCGTACATCGCCAGTGTGCTGATCAACAGGCGCCTATCATCAATGTGCGCCTATTCTCTGAAGCACAGACGCGCACATCGACAGTATGCTGATCAGCAGGCACATATCAGCAATGTGCGCCTATTCTCAGAAGTACAGACACGTATCAACAATGTACGCCTATTCTCAGAAGCACAAGTGCATCTTAACAGTGTGCACTGATCAACAGGTACATCTCAAACAACGCACGTCGATCAAACAGGCGCATATCAGCTGGATGCGCCTCTGATTTAAGCTAAGCACTAAACCATAGTACGCGCCTATTCTCAGAAATAGTTAGCGCATATCAACGATGTCTACAACATGCAGATCAGTACTTATCTTCAAAAGTGGTGCAAAAGAAAAATGCTCATACCATTGGTCCTTTGTTGAGTCTTACCAATTTTTGAAGGCACAGCATGCAAACGAATAGCACCGGGACGAAGTGGCGCAAGTAAACTTATAAATAGTAAGACCTTGTGTGAAGCCATTTGTTTTGAGAAAGTATGAATGGCACTTTCATTTCTGGTTGTCCTTTTAAAGGTGTTAAAGATGAAACAGGCGCGTCATTCTAGGAGCCTATTTTTGGAAAAGAACTAAACAATAGGTGATGGAAGCCATGTGATGACTGCCATGTGTCCCTCAACGAAACAGTAAGCATTGAATTAGCTAAAGGAACGCATCTACATGTGCCATTTGAAATCACAGCCACATAATATATCAAAAAAATTAGATTTTATTGCATAAAAGATGGGTGGACCCCTACAGACAAGGACACAAGAAAAGAGAATAAAAAGTTGTTATGCTAAAACATTATTCTTTTTTCTTGTCTTCATCGGTCTGACGAAGAGCGGTGTCCAATTCTTGTATGTTGCGGATTCCCGAGCGACGCATCAGATTACGGAATCCTTCCAAATCGCTGCGCTCTTCAGAGGATGGCCCACCACTCGAGCGATTAAAGACGATTGGGTTTAATCCGAAGCAGTCTAGAAAGTTCGCCGCCCTCAGTGCCGGGTCAGCCTCCAACAAATAAGTCGAAGGCATGACGTCAGATTTTGCTTCAGGAGACTTGATTTTGGTGACAGCATTGGCCTCCATCTCCTTCTTAGACGCCATCGAAATTACAGAAGTGAAGAATAAAGTATGAAAATCAGCCCCTACATATATATCACCAAATTGAATCTTCATATTCATCATGGAAAACTAAAAATCATCAATGAAACTCGGGAAGACGAAGAGGAGATTGAGTATTTTCGAGAAAGAAATTTAATTGTGATGACCGGGCATTGACTGGCGCAACTTGACTCAGTCAAAACTTTTTAAATTCAAAGTATTTCAAAACTTTGAAATGTTTTTAAGTTTTGAAAACTTTGAAGGGGATCTTGTAGAGCCTAAAAATCAAGTTGCACAATGAACCTACTACTCAGTGATCAAATTGTGCCCCAAAAATCAAGCTGCGCCATAATATGAAGCTCAAAGGTCAAACTGTGCCACTGATCAGGTTGCGCCATATATCAGACTGCGCCCAGTCACATTGTGCCAAAATCTACGTGGCGTCTGACAGTTGATGGCCATTATTACCTGACAGCACTGACAACTGACAACACAGTGAACGAGAAAAATCTCTTCGAATCTCGCAAATTGTGTCGCTCGAGGAGATTGGGTTGACAGCTGTCATGTACGCTTTGTGAGTTGCGCCTAGGCGCAATCCAGACAAAATCCTTAGTTGCGCCTAGGCGCAATCCAGACAAAATCTTTAGTTGTGCCTAGGTGCAATCTTAACGACTTCTTCTCAAAAGCTGCCACATGTCTAGGCGCAGTCCAATCAGGAGCAATTCAATTTGTTGACTGAAGCTCGCACAACCTGAGAAAGTTGAGACAATTTTCATTTCCAAAACAGGATGACGTGCGCACACATGCCACTAATCTCTCAAGACGTGTCTACTATCCTGTACAGGACCACGTGCATCTCAATCACATGATGCCACGCGTCTAAATACAGTTAGTACACGACTAATAACTGAATGAAAGTTGGCGTAACAAAAGGTTGGTGCAACCCAATGTGGCACAATCCAGCCTCGCGCATATCAGAATAACTGCTAAAACAGTTATTTTCTGAACTCTATAAATAGAGTTTCTAATCATTGTTAAAGCATCATACACACGCAGAGAGAGATCAAGAACTCTTACAAAATTGATGCTGCATTTTCTAGAGGCTCTAGTACTCTTGTACTCTTCCCCAGAATTCAAATTGTACTCTTGTACTCTTTTTCAAAAGTTTGTAATAGAACAACTTTTTGTTTTTGCAAACATCTAGGTCAAAGTCAACCCTTGGTCAACTATCTTAGTCAACTAACTCAAACGTAGACTACTGGTCAACTAGGTTAATGGTCTATCTAGGCTATTGGTATCAACTATACCTAATATATATAAATTCTACTCAAGGCTAACCTATAAAACATATAGTTATATGTAATATATATAGTGTATCATAACACCTATATATATATATATATATATATATATATATATATATATATATATATATATATATATATATATATATATATATATATATATATATATATATAAAAATATATATATATATATATATATTTACTTTATATATATATATATATATATATATATATATATATATATATATATATATATATATATATATATATATATATTTACTTTATATATATATATATATATATATATATATATATATATATATATATATATATATATATATATATATATATATATATATATATATATATATATATATATATATATATATATATATATAAAGTAAATATATATATATATATATATATATATATATATATATATATATATAAAGTATAGAAAAAAAATATATATATATATATAAAGTATAGTATCTAAAAAAAAAAAAAATATATATATATATATATATATATATATATATATATATATATATATATATATATATATATATATATATATATATATAAAGTATAGTATCTAAGATGCCACTAATCCCTTAACCAATACACCCTATCAACCAAATCCCAAACTAAGATACCCATAACCCTACATATCACATACATCTACTAGTCATTACATAAACCTATATATACTATCATCAACCCTATCCAGATCACCTTATCCTTATAAACTCATATACCATAAACTGTATAGGTACATACCAATTATGATAACATGGGTTCAAATCTTACAACCTTCCCCCCACCACACCAATATCAAGTTCACACAGACTACCAAGGATAGAGATGTAGGATGGCTCAAATCTGGCTTAATGACATAAGGAGGGCAAGTAATGTTCTGATGCTAAACAGTAAGGGGGGTCTGATGTGAATGTAGTATAGCAGTATACTGAGAATGATACCGGGTAGTGGATATCAGATGAATTTGCAGCACAGGGTAGGTAGCAGTGAATGCAATTAGCATCAGGTAATGCTCTGATACCATGAAGGTATCAGAGAAAACAGTATAGATGAATGCATAAAGAACAGATAAGTGGGGCAGATGGATATGCAAAGCTATCATGCATGCAGTAAATGAAATGTGTAGTGGAGTGAAATATATGAAGTGAGCGATAAAGTGAAGTGATATATATAGTGTCTAGCAGTGAATGAAATGAGGGATACAACATCCGGATACAGATAAGAATGTATGTGTGTGTGCAGGACAATGAAAACGAGTGCAATGATGTGCATGCAAATGAGGTGCAGAACAAGGTATAGGCAGTGAGTTGACTGAACTCAGAAGTCTGAACAGGGGTATACCCATAAGAACTGAAACATGAATGTCCTCTCCAAACTGGGACTGAACCAAATAAGAGTTGGATTGAACTCAAAACAACCAAGGGAAAGAAATATACTATATATGTAGGGCAGAACATTAATGTGCAATACTTGACACCATATTAGGACTGAACCTATGAATGTTATGGGGACTAACTTAACATATAGGAGAAGTGGACTGAACACTTAAAATAGACTGAACAAAATTTCAATGCAGACATTAAGTGGTGCAGTGGCTCATCTGATTTCAGGACATGTGAGATATCCTGATACATTTGATATGTATTAGGGAATCACTATGAGTGCAGTGATAGTGTTGGCAGGGAATGAATGCAAGGGGATATGCAATATGTGAATGCAACATGTCCTTATGTAGGTCATGTATGCCGTGTGGTAAGTGTGCAGTATGCTAAGTGAGGTGTAGTGAATCGCATGTGTTGCAGTGAGTGTATGCGAACTAGTGTGGTGATCTGTGAAGGAGGTTGCAGTGGAATATGATGCAGGTTATGATAATGCTATGTCCAGTTATGTATGCAGTGAAATAGAATAATTCAGTGTAATGTGAATATGTTACATTACATTGCTATGAACACATCAATGCAAAAGGGGCTCGACTGCTCAAGGCTCCTAGATCTGAACATTTAGATATGCACACAGATGTTAGGCTAGCTCTCTAGAGTGATTAGATGATGATAACATCAGTATAAAACCTAAATTAATGGACTGCACAACTCGCATACCCAAAATAGCACAGGACACAGCCCGAGCCTCCCCTTGACAATTTAACCCACCAAAACAACTCAAATTTATATGGCACAGTACACACTCAATCCACAAAATATTAGCAACATTAAAACTAATTACATTTGAATTTAAAGCCTAAAAAGTCCTAAGAGATATTTCACCAAACACTTGACGTGCGTATCCGATACTCTTGCGATACGCACCTCAAATGGATTCGAAATCGAACCAAACTCTACCTAATGATATAAGGACCCTAAATACATGCATCTATGGAGAGAAAATAGAAATTAGAATAGGTTTAGATGTTCTTACCACTTAAGAGATGGATTCTCAAGGAAAACTTTCTAGATCTATATCTCCTTCAACCCTAATGGTCAAATTGCTCCAAAAGCTCCCAAGCTAGCCAATAAAGGATTTCTCTCTTCAAGAGGAAGAGATTGCAATTGGTTTGGGTGAATTTGGACTTGATTTGGATGTTGGGAGCAAATTGGAGAAGAACACCAAATTAGGATTAGGGTTCTAAATGAAAGGGGGAAGAAGGGGGCTAATAATACTATATATAGCATGTATAGGCTAGGTATGGCCAACTATGTAGCATAGGCTAGGGTTAGGTCAAGTTGCATTAGGCTAAAGTCTCTCCTATTATCAATTTTAAGGCCTTTTTAGAAGTAGGCGCAAAGTGGCTTATTAATAAATTCAAATTCTAGCCTTTACTAGCCTTTCTAGATTAATTAGAGTCCAACTAACAAATCTAAGTCCATTAGCTAGGTCTCAAGATCATGGTTAGTCTCTAGTCAAAGTAGTTCTAAGGTTTCATTAGCTAATGATACAATCACAACACATTAATTAAAATAATCAAAAAATTCACAATTACCAAAATACCCTTATTTTAGAAACTGGTAGTGACAACTCGTAGTAGTACCTATATTAGTCATACTATTGTGAGCCTGCGATTAGGAAGTGCTCATTCACAATTAGGATTAATTTAATTTTAGGAGAATGACTAGGATTAAGCATGTAATAGGAATCCCTTATTCAATTTGACTGTTGGGTAGTTAAGGTTGCTATATAAGCCATATAATTTAGGTAGAGATTTATTGAATTCTAAACCCTATTGATAACTTGAGGAATTTTTATAGAAGGATATACTATTGCATTTTGACATGATGGTAGGATCAAAGGTGGGTAGACTATTTGTTTGGTAAATTAGGACTTCCTAGAATTCAAGCCCCGGCCTTGATAGTTTGTTCAAATTATCTTTTCTACCCTCTCTAAACATTATCATCATATCGTAAAGTCCGAATTGCTTATTTATTTCCCCTTTTGCCATAAAAGGAATTATTTTTGAAATAATTTTTGATTCAATTATCCATATATTAATCTCGAGTTTGTTTTGATTCAAAGTATATCTGTGAAATAGGGATTAGAAATTTTATACTTTCATTTTTCCACTAATCGAACGTTTATTTTTCAAAATTGATACTTTCACTTCAAGGACAGATACCTGCACCTTTTTCTATCATGATTAAATTGGAACTTGTTTTCAATTTCTAGAAGCTCCTTTGAAAATTCTTATGAATATAGTTGGAAGAATATTCAGTGACTTATAATGACAAAGCATATATGCACTGCAGCAATTTGTCTGAAATATTGAGACTGCGGGTCCACTACAGCCAGCAGCGCACTGGTGAGGCATGACCCCTAAGTTAAAATAATTTCAGGTATACATAGGTTTCGAATATTATTAAAACTATATCCTAGTTGTCCTATTTTGATCTTTAAGTTGTTATGTCAATATTGGATAAGAGTTGATAAAGTATTCCATACAATATCATTAATTGAGTCATAAAACCAAGAGTTAACTGCAGCCAGATGTACACTAGCGGGGCATAGATTCTTGGTAAAATGACTTCAGATATGCATACGATTTTTAGATACCAAAGAAGCTATATCCCTTTCTAATATATGACTATTGATTTTTCATGGTCCGCTGCACTCTTACTTCGATTTATACATCTTCTCGATAAAACTAGTTTTTTTTTTTATCTTTTCTATTCTAGAATCGTCATTCCCTCGAATAATCATTTAAATACCTATTACTATATTTTGATTCCATTCTACTAGATTCATAATCATAAACGCCTATATTTCAACTCCATTTATTGTTAATGTTTGGATTTTATTCCCCTGTGATCATGACTATTTTGATCATGTTCATGCTCGTGCCAAAATTTTAATTTTCAGCATTCTTGGATGACTAGCATGATTAGCCTTGATCGTGACTACATCTTAATTGTAAATAAGTGGTTTTAACCATGTTTAGACTTTGTCTAAATTTTGATCGTTGACCATGTCTATATAATTTCAACTAAGTAGTTAATAGTACCTAATGACTTTTCTCGTTTAGCTAATCCTATTTCAATTCTATCCTTGACCATGCCTAGAATAGGATTGTGACTAGACCTTTTTTACTATACTTTAATTGTGCCACATCACATATTTTCTTATGGTTCGATTCCATTCATGATCATGCCTAACTCATTTTGATCATTGATCGTATCATTTTCTTGATTATATTCTTAATCGTGCCTAGTCGTACTATTTGAAATTTTGAGAACAATTTTTTTAAAGGTGGGTAGATTTGTAACCCATGTTCCGTGATTTTTTAATTAATTAATTTTTATTTTATTTTAGATATTCTGTGTTAGAAAATATATTTTTGTATAAAAGAAAACTATAAATATTTTGAAAAGGCAAAGTTAATTGCCAACTTGTTTTAAATAAAAATTACAAGTTTAGAATATATTTAATTTATTATTATTAATTATTTGAATTATTATATATTATTTAAAACTATTGTTGTCATCAATTAAAGGATTAGGATCAATCTAATTGATTGATTTAAATTTATAAAAAGATTTATTTTTGGATTTCCAATCCTTATCAATCTAGCAAACTTCCACCCTATATAGGGGAGCTTCTCTTTGTTTTCTCCACAAATTTCTCAACAGACAACCAAATTTGTGTTATTATTTCTGTGTCCAACATCCACCACGTGTCAGCCGTACCGACCTCGAGTCCGACCCGAGATGTCTTTCTATTATTTTTATTATTATTATAATTACATTCTTCCTAGTGTCTGAAACATCGAACATGAATCTATTCAGTAGAATCCTCTCGTGTTCGTGTCACACAGGACACAGCACGTCCCTACAGAATCCCTAATTCCTAACCCTAATTAGTCGCAGCCATGTCTGACCGTACCTTGGCCCCGGCCACCCTCGTTGGTGCCACCCCGAACTCAATCACTGCATCCGGACGCGACATTTGTACCATGGCCGTTGTCACCATCTATGCTACCAGACCATCTCCATAGCCTTCATCTTCGACTGAACTCGAGCGCCTCGCCTACCAGTTATCACCATCATCATCAATCCCACCACTATGGTCATCGATCCCCTCCACTGACGCTACTGCAGCCTCGCCAACGAACCCGACCTTGTCATTCCTCCTGGCCACGTCCAGCAGGACGGCCAACACCACCACCCGCCGCCCTCATCATCCAAACCCTCGAGCATAGCAACCCCAACTTCCTCAACAACGAAATACAAAACAAAAACCTCCTCCAGATTCCATCCGGCCATCTATGTCGTGCCCTCAGCGTCTCGCCAAGACCCCATCTCCGCCGTCGTCTGCCTCCTTGGTCGCCGGAACCACCTCCAGCCTCGAGCTCGCTCCATCGATCGTCAATGATGGTTTTACGACCCAGCGCCACTGGTTCCTCTTTCCAACACCGTCTGCTTTCGCAACCTCCTCCTACTACCGCCACCGAGAGATGAGCACCGAGCGCTTCCTCCGACAGTGGCGACGACCAGCCACTGCCCTAACCTGATCTACCCTTCGCGCTTGTCACACCCCAGAACCAGAATACTGAAGAGTAGAGGACAGACACAGCTAGCTACGTACATTGAAGTGCAACCCACCTCGCAATATGGTCACGGCTGTCTAGATACATGAGGGTTAAACTACAATCCAACAGTCTCTATGGTCAAGAACAAGCCTAGTGTCTCAATCTCAAGCAAGCAAATAAATATACAAGATGTTAGATCATCAGACATACAAAGTAAGGCATCCCAAACATTACATATTCAGATGATCATGAAGCTAGTCATATAAAATATGAGACTAGCAAGAGTTAAGTCATACATAATCAACCCTAGGATTTGTCAATCATGTTACAGTCCTTAGGCAAACAGAAATTAACTTTCAACACGAGCTAACACTTGCTTGGCGGCTAAACGCCTCAAAAGAATAATTTACAATAGAGTGGAAGAGCAGAATAAGAAACCCACTCGTTGCCAGGATTACGTCTGGTGTTCACCATCTGGCTAGAAAGCAGGTAGATTCTTAGGTGCTTCTCCAAAATTTGGCTATATAAAACTAGCTGGGTCAGACCCCAGAAAAAGCAAGTGCCACAAGGGAGGCTCCAATTAGGAACTAAAACCAGCATATAATAACCACAAGAAATGATAAAAGAACATAATTAAATAATATGAAAGACAAGTTAAAGGAGGCATGCTAGCTTGTATTAGAGAAACAAGAGGTGGAATATAATTCCCATGTTAATCATGAGACAAGCATTCAGGCATGGCCAATTAAGTCCTATGGCTTGTTATCATTAGCAAACTAGGGTTATCACATGCCTAGTTACTAGTAAGATGTAGTTGAGATGTTTTCGCAATCACAAGCCCTGTAGCTATCCAGGTTATATAGGCGAGGTGATTCATAAGAGTTACAAGAGTTATCAAGATTACTGGTGCACTTTCAGTACTTATGTTTTCATGAAGTGCTCCACATGACAGTGTGCTGGAAATGTGCCCTACTCGTCGGCAGGCTACAAGTTTCTCAGGTGTGGCCGGGATAACGGGATCGCCTGTAACTGGAAAAATCTCTCTATATGGACTACTTGATCAATCTAGTCATTTAACCTAGTCATTTTCAGTACGAATCCTTGACCGTAATAACTAGGAATCCATGCCCTAGACATGATGCAAGACGAGACCGGTAGCTTGTACAAGCATAATCAAGAAAATCAACCACGGTGTCAAGACAAGAGTTACTTAGCAAGTCAGGATAGCTGTCGCAACAGCCTTTCAAGATTATACATGTCATGTCAGGTTACTTGTCATGTCAAGAGTACTTGTCAGGAGTGTGCTTCGATGGGCCACTATCAAGAATTATCAAGACTGTTCATGTTAAGTTCTGATCATAGCCAAGAATTATCAAGTTCAAGTCCAAGTCAGGGCTCATGTCCAAGCCAAGTTTGTGTTACAGCCAAGTCAGGTCATGCTCAAGTCAGATCAAAGCTCAGGGTACATGTATATAACAAAATATGGTGATACACTGGTCATAAGGCACACAATAATTAGAGCGCACGACGAGAATGGTGTACGGCGCTAGGTGGCGCTCGGCTAGAAGCACGGGGTGGCGCTGGGCCAAGTGACGCGGGGCCAGGTGGCACCATGCCAGAGGGGCGTTGGGCCAAGGTAGCACCAGGCCAGAGGGGCGCTGGGCCAAGTGGCGCCAGGCCAAAGGGGCTCTGGGCTAAGTGGCGCTGGGCCAGGTGGTGCCAGGCCAGAGGGGCGCTGCGCTAAAGAGCACGTGACCAGGATAGCGCGGCACTAAGGAGCGTGCACGCAACGAGATGGCGCGGTGCTAAAGAGCATGCAGGCACTGCTCATTTTCTCCAACCAGACCGAGAGCAGCTCAAGGAACCCATGGACTAAAATAGTTATAACTTCCTCAAAACAAGTCAAAATCGGGACTTCCAAGGGTCTAAACTGGGTAGAACGAGATTTTTTACAGCCTGGGATGACTGGTTTTAGGAAATACCAAGCTTTAATAGATCAAAACCAAAAAAAATAAAAAGATCAAAACTTAGATCTACAAAAACCCATCCATCAAAATCAAAAATGCCAAGTTCTAAAGAGGCTTAGAATCACACAAGAAAAAGAATGGAATAAAGAAACTTAAGATCCATCATAAAACAAGTTGCACTTGCCTAGGATTTTTTGGTGTAGGTGGAGAGGAGTAAATGAAGAAGATAAGAAGAAATAAATAAAAGTTATGGAGGAGAGAGAGAGAGAGAGAGAAGTTGACTTAAATACCAAACCTCTCCATCTCAAACCAAACGAAGCCAAGCCAATCCAAGTCATGTTGAACCAAACCAAATAAACCAGGGCAAGTTTAAACCAAGATCAAGCTAAGCAAGACAAGTCTATCTACGGTCCATCTTACAATTTCTAGAAATTCGTACACGTATACAGAAAATACGTACAACGAAAAACGGAAGTGATAGCGCTCAACCGCCTCCTTCCTAATCTCTCTCTCTCTCTCTCTCTCACAAAATTTTTAAAAAGTCTGGAACCTTCTCTCTCTTCAGGGAGAAGGAATTTGATTAAGCTAACAGGTATTAGGCCTAAGCTTAGGCCTGGATTAGAACAAATCCTTTTTTATATATATATATATATATATATATATATATACACTAGTTGTAGGCTTTTGTTTGGGTTGGGCTTTTAGATATATAATAATTAATTTATTTATGCTTCAAGCCCAATGGTTTAAAATATAAATATAATAAAAGAATTGTATACGATAAAAATATTTTTATAAGTATAAATTCTAAAATGGGGTTTTTTTCGAAAGTATTCTAAATGGATTTTATATAAATTATGGTTGACCAAAATTAAGTTTTTGCCTAAAATGATTTACTAGATTTTCAAACATATATATCTAAATTATTTTACCTAATGAAATATCGTTTCCAAATACCATAAATAATTTCTAAATAGTTTATAAACATTTTTCTATATAAATATATTTTCTTATTAAGGGTTCCCTTTTTAACAAATTTCCTTCGAATCAAATCTCGATCGTGACTAGTCATACGTTCCTATTTCTTGTGACTTTGACTTCTTTATATCGATCCATGGCTAATCGGACTATCCCGGACTCAATGCCAAATATGTTCCATCATCTGAGGTCATCTTGCATAGTTTTCGCTATCTGAACCTATTTTATGCCAACATAATCAAGTCACACAATAACTGCAACTTAACTCGAGGCTACACTATTGCTTTATATTTTTAGTAAATTATAATGCTATTCATCATTGTATTTTCATTTACTATCTTGTTGAGACACGATAGGACTTGTTGTATCATTGCTCGTTATTATTAATGAATGTTAATGTGGATAGCTAAGTCATACACTCACGTATGGGTTAGCCGTACCTTATAAAGTAGACTAGTGGATAACCCATGCCATAATGGCACGGACACGAACCCGGCCTTCTCGACGTAGGCGTACAGGCACCGGGCCAGCGCCAGGGAGTTCCGGACGGAGACGCGGCCTCCGAACCCGGCCTTCTCGACGTAGGCGTGCAGGCACCGGGCCGCGCCAGGGACCCGAGCCCGACGGAGGCGGACATGGCAAAGACCACGGTGGCGACGTTCAGGGTAGCGTGGGGCCTTATGGAGGCGAAGATGAGCAGGGCTGTTGCGGGGCGTCCGAAGGCAGCGAGGCCCGAGACGGCGGCATTCCAGGAGACGATGTCCCTGTGCGACATTCCGTCGAACACCCGCAGGGCGTGGTCGGCGGAGCCGTATCGGAAGTAGGTGATGAGCAGGACGGTCTGCACGAAGGGGTCGAGCCAGAATTCGAGGATGAGGGCGTGTACGTGGAGCGACCTGGTAACGACGGCGGCGGTGGTGGTGTTGAGCAAGGAAGAAAAGGTGTGGGAGTCGGGAGGGACGCGACGACGGAGCATTTGGGAGTAGATAGAGAGTAGTTTGGCGGAGATAGCGATAGCGGTGTTGAAGGAGAAGGGGTTGGGGTTGGTCATGGTAGAGAAGAGGGAGGCAGCGATGGAAGGGTCGGCATCGACGGCACGATGGATGAGGCTGCTTGCGACAAAGGAGTTGCGAAAAAGGCCAGCGACGACGGCATGGGCGAGGATGGAGCGGAGGCGGCGGAGGGAGGAGTGGTGCAAGAGGAGCTGGAGGCGGAGGTGTCGTTGGAACAACTGGTAGCTCCGCACCCAACATGGGACCTCCTCCTCTCTTATAGAGAGAGGGGAAATTTAGTCCTTTCATTATCGTTGAACCAAAGCACATGGGTCGGACCAAAAACCCACTATGCTTATATTATAGATAGCCATCTATATGATGTGCCATATTAGCCCAGTCGTTCACACATCGAAAGATATTTTACACACACTGTCTGTTACTTTAACATGTTCATGATCCCGTTGTCTTGTTATATATGCTCGTACAATTAGTTCTTGTTCATTTTACTGTTTCTAATTCTTATTCGAGTTTACGGTTTCCAGTTCATATACATGTTTCTCTTATTGTCACATTTTACTGTATTACTAGCTTATTTTGTACTGAGTTATATTATTGAAATAGGATTGTACTTTGCTCCTTTTTGACTGGATCGTTGCAGGTGACTTGCTATCTTATACGCTATAGACCATACGGGTGGAGTTAGAGACTTCTTGGAGGCGACTTAGATTTTAGTTAGATTAGATACTTCTTGCATTTAGTTATTTAGTGTGTTTGTTCCCGAATCTCATGTTGATGTATTATTGGATTTGTAATTGAATAATTATTGTGAATGAGCAAATAGATGTGATTTTTTTGTATTTGAGATTGACATTGAGGTCTAGACAGCGTACTACCATCGATGCTGCGGTATGGGCTGGACTTGGCTATGTACTCGTATCCCAAAAAGCGGGTGAGGGTCGTGACAAGTTATAATATATATAGCATATTTTGTACAATATATGTGATGTTTTTATTGTACTACGTCCTTCTGAGGATATGGTTCCCTTCCAAGCTTAGACGAACATGAGGACTGGGAGATCTATGGACCAGGATCGAATAGAAGAGCAGCTTCTGTAGAAGATTTGGAGGTCTATCCAGTAGAGTACTCGTGAGACCGTGTAGGTTATCATCCTGGGGTACAAGCATCACTATCTAGTTAGAGATGCTTGAACCTAGTTATCTTCCTTTCAGTATTTTTTTCAGTCTACTGGTAGTGGATTTGTCTCCACCAGACTCAATATATTCTTGTTCAATATTTAAAACTCATTAGATTTACTTTTATCGTGTTGTTTTAGATGCTGTTTTCCATATTATCAATTTTGTGGACGAGAACTAGTTACCTACCCGTTATGTTAGTGTAATTTATGGATTGGAGTTCATACTAGATAATGTATTACGCTTCGACGGGTCCACTAAATTGGAATACCCTTCAGAGTCGTATCAGTTGGTCATTGCCACGTGGTTCGGTCCTACATATTTTGGGACTGGAGCGTGACATTATTTATATGTGTATTTTGATATTATTATGTTTTTGTATTATGCACTAATATGATATCTTGTACCATGTATTATGTGTACTTGTACATGATAGTCGACCAGTATGTCATGTATATTGATTTCCTAAAGTGTGTCTCGAGTACCGTACATATAGATCGTCCATAGGGTAATCGATTGGTCTAATTGATTAAATAACTTATGTAAATTAATTGGATTCTTATTTTCAGCAAGATAACATATATAATAGACCACCTTTGTAGTGTCCCGCTCTTTGCGGTCCACTATGTAATACCCATGGCTTGCTAACTCAGTCTTGGCTGAGTATTAGGGAAACCTTTGCCGGTATCGATTGATCATGGATGAAATGCAATGAACATTTCCAACTTATAGATCGGCTTCTATTGAAATGAGTCTAATAGTTTTCGTCGATATTTTTGCTGCTTTATTTTGATGAATACATTTTTGTGTTGGTTTTCGATGAATGGTTTTCATTGTTGGCTTTTATCGCATTTCGCATTCATTTCGAATGTTGAGAGAAAGAGAACGAAATATACTAATCAAATGTTGATACCAATGTAGGACGCTTAGGCGGAGCATGATCACTACATAAAGTTCCTTCTTCTCTCAAATAAGATTCAACTTGGTTAGTTGCTTTGACCGGGCTACCATTTATCTCCATAGCCTAATAAAAATGATTTCTAGTCCACTCTTTTGATGCGTCCCTCTGATCAATGATATTGAAACAACAAAAGATAAGAATAAGAAATGAATCATATGCTAGATCATATAACTGCTACTTTATCTATTTTAATAAGAATGATTACATGTCTCTTTACAAGAAAGCTTTAACTGTTAGACATGTATAAAAGAACTCATGCATGTTGAATTGAATTAGAAGTGAATGCTAAGTGGCTGATCGAATGAATAAGCACAAAATTAACATGTCGTTTATTTGCTGCACTGCTGAGTTTTATCTGATAGAGAAATAGATCATGCATCATTGGTCTTGGACAACTTGTACACAAGGTAACCATATCTCGGGTGAATCCCTGGGGTACTAGAAATCGCTCAGCCTATGAGAGATTAAGGCACCCTGAGATAAATGAGTGATCAGGGGGGGAGTGTTGTGTCTATTAGTGAAGAGCTGAACGAAAAGAGTCACATATGCTAATCATGAAAAATGACCCATGGACCATCATGTAGATAGTTCCCACATGTATAGTAAGAATTGTAAGCCTCAATATTTGTAAAATTGGAACATAAGTTATTCATATATACAAATTATGCTAATTATTGTCTTGATGGATCACCGATCATGGGTAAGTTTTATGTTATAAATGATGATTTTAATATTTATATTTCTTCTTATGAATTGCCTAAGAAGAACCTAGACAAGTAGAAAGACCACTTAATAATAGATAGTTCACATGTTGATTTAATGCAGATTTATATCAGTTCTGCCATGGGTGATTACCAGTACGTGTTATGTACCGTACGTTGTGGGCACCAGTTCAGGTAAGCAAGAGATTGGAGGACTCGAGAGGCGCTGAAGGCTTGTCCAATCCAGTGGAGTTTTGCCAACCTTCTCGAAGCTATTTTCAATTCGAGTCTAGTCGGCAAGTTTCTTTTGAAGGTGTCTTTATCTTTATGAAATAAAGGGATATGATGTATGGACATTGTGGTTATTTTGCAAAAGAGTTCTAAAAGAAAGATGTAAGCCAAGCAATAGCATTTTGAGTCACAAGTAATGTACTTGTATTCATATCAAGTTATCAATAAAAGAAGTATTTTCTATTTCAAATCTCTGTGTCAAATATTTGGTTTTCTTTGTTTGTTCTGTTTGTGTTGTTGTTTTGTTTAGTCTAGTTTGTGTTGTGCAAGATTTGACCTAATGCAAGTACAACTTAAACTTGCACGGGATCATGCCTAAGCAAGGATGATTGGTTCCACAAAGATCAAGCAAGGACAAATGATCCTGCAGGATCAGGACATGACAACCCTAGACCCCTAAAGACTCTTGTCTTGCCATGGATCCGTACCTAGACTAGCGTATCAAAAAATTCCCTAAATTGGGAATTATCTTTAGCAGACAGTATATCGATATTATATCGTTGGTCATAATATCATGGCATAGCAGCAGTTGTTGACTATGTTGTCTCTTTATCTATTGGTCATAGGTGTTTTATTGGAAGCCTGGAATTGGGTGGTACCTTGGATTGGTGATATAGCAGCCATCCAATATGGCCACCACACCAACTCTCTTTCCCTTTCTTATATATATTTTTCTCTCTTTTACTTTTTTTACTCTTTTTCTCCACCGTATCTTCCCCTTCACTTCTATTCTCTTCTTGTGTTGCCCTAGGAGCAACCTGAGCTTGGAGCAAGCCTTAAGTTCGTGGTTGTGGTCTCTAGACCCCTCTAATAGGAGTGGAAGATTTAGCTAAGATAAGTACATCTTGCACAAGTGAATAAATGTCAATTTGTTGTTTCCAACTCTTTTCATTTGTGTTTTCTGATTTTTCCTCATAGTGTTATTGATTTCTTATGATTTGTAATGTGTGCAATGGATAGGTTCTAGATTTTGGTATGATTTTGGGCTTGGGTTCTATATTTTGGATAAATCCTAGGACTTTAGGGATAATCCATGAATGCGGGTTGATATTGAAGATTTGGTCCCAAAACCATGTTTCAGAATGTTGTAGGAACTATATTCTAACTCTCCTTAGCACTACGAATTAATTTGGAGAAGTTTGGTGAAGCTTTATACATCAAAACCTTAATCTGAGCGTGTGTCTCCATTGAATCAGTGTAGACAGTACAAAGACAATACACTACCAATATACCTGGCAGTATAATGTCTATATGCTTCCCTTTCAAATAGGAGTCCATCATTGTTCTGTGGCACAAAACAATATACCGACACTACACCGACGATATACCATCGACCTTGTTATTTTCAGGAATAGCTCCTGAATCATGTGTCATTTCATCCCAGATGCACTTTGTTTCCCCAAAACATTTCCTAGTAACTCTTATCGGTATCCTAACCTTAGTTCTTAGGTATTGCACTAGTGTTTAGCCTATTTAAAGCTGGTGTTAGGCTTGCAATCTTATTTCCTAGTTTGGGTTAAAACTTATATATATATATATATATATATATATATATATATATATATATATATATATATATATATATATATATATATATAACCCGAAAAATATATATATATAACACCCGAACTCACACTTGGTCGACTTGTCCGATATTGTAGGAGAAGCCGACATGCATGCGGCAAAGGAGGTTAGACCCGTTAGAACGACCACCCCGCACTCTGAAGCAACAACTACCACCAGGAAATCAAAAAAATAGTCCACGGCCATGACTACTAGGTCTGGCGCAAAGCTCTCCAAACCTCCCCTCCCTAGCAACCTCAATGCTTAACATCCTCACTTGGAATGGTCGAGGCCTGGCTAACAAACCGACTTTGAGGAGATTAATCAGCCTCAAGAAAATTCACAATATCGACATCTTAGTCATTTTAGAACCTAAAATCCTCCCAAAGAAACTCAAATCCATCCAGATGTAATTAGGCTACTCCTCTGCCATTACATGCCATCACGATATATGGATCTTATGCTCGTCAGACGTGAAGATTGGAGTCATCATGACTCCAGGCAAGACCTCACATGCTGGGTGGAGCACCCCATGCTTCCGATGCGCACCCTTTTGTCCGCGGTCCATGGTAGTTGCGACATGTCTGAACGCAAACAACTTTGGGCCGACCTCCTGGACATCCACCTTAACTACATCAACCACCCTTGGCTATGTACAGGGGACTTCAATGTTATTACTTGTAGAGAGAAGAAGAATGGTGGTCGTCCGCGCCCTCCCCTCCCCTCCGACGGCCATGCAGGATTGCAACAACTTCATATTCAATGCCCACCTATCCCCCCTTTAGTTTACCGGTAACGCATTTACCTGGTGTAACATGCAAGAGGGCGCCAGTCGGCAATACTCTCGTCTGGATCGGGCCCTCATTAATGTCCACTGGTCTGATATGGGACTCACCTCCAACCTTACGCACCTCAACGCCACTGAATCTGATCACGCCCCCTCCTCGTGGAAATCAAATACAACTCGAGCCAGATCAAGAAAAGTTTTTGTTCCTCGACTTTTGGAGCCACCATCCTAAATTCGAAAACATCGTCGCGGAAGCGTGGAGCCGGGCGGACTCCCTTGACCCTCTCACCCGGGTTGCCAACAAGCTCAAGGCCACTAGGAAATCACTAACTGCTTGGAGTAAGCAGGTGTATGGGGACATTTTCCAGGTCGTTCATGTTGTTGAAGATGATGTAACCCGTGTGGAAGCTCTCTACGCGATCGACAGATCGCCAACGGCCGGGACCTCCCTAAACCTCACTAAAGCGCTTCTCAAATTTTGCCTGAAAGTAGAGACTGAATTTTGGAAGCAGAAAAACAGGCTGAAATGGGACAGTGAGGGTGATAAAAACACTAGCTACTCTCACTCCTGTGTCAAGGGGCACAGACAGAAGCTTAACCTCCACCAGATTGCAGATAAAATCGGAAGAATCATCAAAGACCAACGAGGTATCTAATTTGGCTGCTGCTAACTTCTACTCTCAGTTGTTCACTAAAGATACCGTCAATAGGGACGCCGATTTCCTTGTCGAGATCCCACACCTCATTGATGACATTAACAATAGCCAGCTGGAGCTCCCCCCTTCCGAATAAGAGGTAAAAGACGCGGTTTGGGCGCTTGATGAGCACAGCGTGCCCGGACCTGACCGTTTTACGGGAGTATTCTTTCGCTCATGCTGGGACATCATCATGTCGGATATCCATGAAGCGGTGATCGCCTTCTTCCAAGGAGCCGGATACCCCAGAGGTATTTCATGCGCTCACTTGATCCTTATCCCTAAGCAGGACAATCTGGAGACCTTCAGAGATTTTTGCCCTATTAGCCTCTGCACCTTCACCAACAAAATTATCTCTAAGGTTATTGCCACGTGCATGATCGAGATCCTCCCCAAAATTATATTCGAGGAACAGAGTGGATTCGTTCGGGATAGAAACATCCAGGACAACATCATGCTGGCACAGGAAATGATTACATGCATGAAATTACCAGCCAGGGGTGGTAACATTGCCATTAAATTGGATATGGATAAGACCTATGACATGCTGGATTGGCAATTCATGATCTGGATCTCCAGGGCCTTTGGGTTTTCGGAAACCTAGACCAACATAGTATGGAGATCGATCAGCAACTCGTGGTTCTCTACGGTGATCAACGGACAAGTCGATGGTTTTTTTAAATGCAGTCGAGGAGTCAGACAAGGGGACCCTTTATCTTCCACTATTTTCATCATAGCGGCGGAAGCCCTGAGCAGGAATCTGAACAAAATGGTTAGATCTCCAAAATTCTAGTATTTTCACACCGCTAGTAGCTGTCCGATCATTACCCACCTGGCTTACGTCGACGATATCCTCATCTTCACCTCCGGGGACGTCAGGTCGGTGGAAGTGGTCCACAACACGCTGCAGAGATACGCAAGGTGCTCCGGCCAGCACATCAATTCCAACAAGAGTATGATCTACACCCACCACAAAATCAACAGAGATCATGCCGCTACTCTCTCCAAATTACTTCCTTCTCCGTAGCATATCCACCTTTCTACTACCTCGGATGCTCCCTGGTGTACGGCAGATCTAACGCAGGCATTTTTGAAGGGTTGGAGGGCAAAGTCAGGAAAAAAAACTCGAAGGGTGGCATAACGCCACTTTATCGCCCGACGAAAAGATAATTATGATCAATCATGTGCTTTCATCCATTCCCATATATACCCTAGCTGCATGTTCCTCCTAAGAAGGTTCACACATCGATCAAAAGAATCTTCGCAAATTTTCTATGGGGTCACAGCGACGGTAAGGATAAGCACCATTGGGCTAGCTGGGATACCATGGCCAAATCTACCGACAAGGAGGTCTGGGATTCTCTCGACTGTCGCACATCGTGGATGCCTTCTCGATGAAGCTGTGGTGGAAGCTTCGAGTGAGCCGGAATCTATGGGAACGTTTCATGAAGGCCAGATACTTCAAGCACATACATCCGTCCACAGCCATTTCCAACAGCAGATCCTTCGAAGAGGATACAAAAGAAGGGTAGCAGACTACCCAGACACAGAGGGAGCCCGCAACGGAAAATCACAAACATTAATGACTAAGGCAAACCAGGGACCAGAAAAGAAGGAGAGAAAACAAAAGAAGCCACCGACAACATGTTGACCCTAATCTGCATTCAGCCTCAGGACTTCATTTTTGCAAACGACCTCAAATTCATGATGAGTTCGGGGATTTCCCTACGAGGGTGCTTGGTCATTCCAAATCCTTTTCCGGACATGAGATCCCTAAGCTTGACGAGCAAACGCGAACCATGATCCGTCGCAAGGAGGGATTTGGTGAGAGCTCGTGAAGCTGGGTCCAAGCCCGCCTTGTCAGAATCAAGAATATCGATAACAATGTGGGTAGATAGATCCAGACTTCGAGAATCATGAGGCACGTTGACCACCAACCCAACCGATGCGGATCGGGATGCAAGAGAGGAGGCTAACCTACAGTACTTCGCCTCAACTGAGTCTGACTCGTCTGCCCAACTGAAACTTTCGACCGACCTAGACGGGGACCCGCGCGCAGGCAGCTTCCCCAGACTCGTGCAAGACGACCCAGCCACGACATCGGCGACACCCTCCCTTGGAGACCCTGCCTCAACCGCCACATCCATGAGTGGGGAGGGATCGTCTGTGGAGGAAAAAAGTGGCGGGGGCGTTTGACCAACTAGAGGAAGGGTAGCAGGATGAAGCACCATGGGCGTGTTGTTGAGGAAATCACTCGGCTCCCCCACCACATCCCTAGCGCAATTCATCTTCTGATCCAGCAATAGCATACGCGGAAGAAACATACCCTGCTCCCAAAATAGAGGGTTCTAGAGGAGACATAAACCCATCCTTCTCCACCTGACTGCCGATAGCAGCCATCGATGGGTCCTCTGGTCCGGACGAGCCCTCTACTAAAATCGAGTCCTGTACCGATGTATGATCCTCACTCGAAGTAGGGGACCCGAAAACCTTGCTCGAGGACTGAGCAGCCGTCCCCAACTCGCCCCCGGGAATCTTACATTTGCCTTTCACCATGTGGGTAGCCCGTGAGACTGTGGTGCAGTCTTGAGCCTCATGACCTCTAAGCAAACAACCACTGCAAAAGATCAGTCAATTTTCAAATATTAACTCCTGACAGAGGCTTTTGCCATCCGGGAGGGAAATTTTGATGAGGTCGGGTAGATTGGGCCTATAGTCGATATCCATAAGCACCCGAGCACAACTAGACCGGAATACTACCGTGGTAGCTCTATCCAGCATAAGTGGCACGCCGATGCATTGCACACTAGCAAAAATTGTCGCTTTCGCGAAGAGGTAATGGGGAAGCCCAGGAAGGGCGACCCAAACCGGAACTACCGAAAAATCTAGCCTCGGATTAAAGTCAGGAGACCACCTGAATATGCACATAGGTGCCCGTGCGATATACTATAGCTCACGTGACCGCATCCGTAGGAAGTCCTCCTCTAAGTCTGGACAAATGAGGTGGTGCTTAGAGTCGATGACCCCAATGGAGACGTTTCCAGCAAAGCCCAAGGTCACAAAAACCCGTCGGACCACATCCACCGATGGGCAAGCCTAGGAGAACTTGCCAATAAGGATGAGAAGAAAGGGGCCGACGAGCAAGGCCACCTTTTTTGTACCAAATTCGACCTCCAGAATCCCGTCGACAACCGAGTGAAAGCGGGGAGGGAGCACCAGCTCAACCGGAGGAGCTGAACCTATCGTCGCCTCCAAAAATGATCTCGCTAAGGGGGGAGGGGCAACCTGAGCGGAGACACCTGTCGAAGGACCAGGCGACACATCTACTGGACAAAGGGGGCCAATACTGGTCGGGCAGCCGACAGTTGCACCTCTACCGCGGCAGAGGGAGCCGCAGAAAGAAAGCTTCCATCCGAGGGGCCCGTATTATATGTCGAAAGGGCCACCACTGAAGCACGGGGCACCGAATAGAAGGGGCCGAGGGCACAGCAGTAGGGAGGGGGTAGGTCGAGGGAAACTGGGCCGCCGAGAACCAGGGCGCCAATTGGAAAATGGCAGTACGGCACAGTCCAACGATGCCAATGTCGGATGAGAGCGAAAAGGTGGGGAGGATGAGCCGGATCAGAGGGAGGAGACGGCTCAGAGACCTTCCGTCGCTGGATACGCAACCCGACCCCAAGCATCGTGGGAGTCGGGGCCGCAGCGGAGGATCCATTGGGACTGCCCACCGTTTTGCAAGAAAAGGGGCGGATGGAGGATCCACTAGAAGGAGGAGAGGGGGGAGGGGCAAAGGGGAGCATAGGGGGAGGAGATGGGTGGAGGGGAGAGGAGAAGAGCTCCCCCACCCCCGCGCCATGGTCGGGCCTCCTAGTCGTCGCGAGAACGCCTCAAATCGCCAGGCTAGAGCAGGCTGCTCTATATATATATATATATATATATATATATATATATATATATTTTATATATATATATATATATATATATATATATATATATATATATATATATATATATATATATTCTCTCCCTCTCTCTCCCTCTATATATATTCTCTCCCTCTATATATTTTTTTTTCTCTCCCTCTATATATATATATATATATATATATATATATATATATATATATATATATATATATATATAAATATATATATATATATAATATATATATATATATATATATATATATATATATATGGCGGGGCGGAGCTCTCTCTCTATATATATATATATATATATATATATATATAGAGAGAGAGAGGGAGAGAGAGCTCCCCTCCGCCCCTGCGCCATGGTCGGGCCTCCTAGTCGTCGCGAGAACGCCTCAAATCGCCAGGCTAGAGCAGGCTGCTCTCTCTCAATATATATATATATATATATATATATATATATATATATATATATATATATATATATATATATATATATATATATATATATATATATATATATATATATATATATATATATAAATAAAATATATATATATAAAATGTATATATATATATTTAAAAAAAGCATTTTATTGAAAAGCTAAAGGGAGCTCATGGAGAGCAATACAGACAGGTACAGGGCCAGAAGACACAAAAGGGCCCTGTCAAGCAAGTTAAGAAATGCCAAAAGCAAAAATTCAAATTTTTGAAACAACAAAAAATTTCGAAATGCTACGAAATTTCAGAACATTTTGAAATTTTGAAAACCAAAAATTCGAAAAAACTGGGACCGTTGACCGCAGCAATGGAAGGCCCGAGGGGGGAAGGGGTACACTGTCCGAGGGGGGTGGGGGCACTCAGCACGGGGGAGGGTGGAACTCTCTGCCAGAGGAGGGCGCGCCTCGAGGGAGCCTCGCCCCCTCCCCCCGCGAAGCCTGAAACCGATGGGGGTTTGGGGGGAGCCGTCGCCTGGAAGGGGGCACAGCCCCGGTGGAGCCACGGCGGAGGGGCAATCCCGGCGGAGTCGGCGGAGGGGAGGAGGAAAAAGGAGCCACGCAGGAGGGGGGCTCGGCCGTGCCAGAAGGGGGATCGTGGTTGGCTCCGGGGTGATCTCGACCGACGAGAGGGGGGCGCGAAGAGCCGGCCGTCCAACGCTAGGATGAGCCTACCACCGACGAGGTGGAGGGCCCTCCTGCATGCGCCTAAGAGAGCGCCGGAGGCCACCGCTGGGGGGAAGAGCGGCGCGGGGAGGGGACGACGGGGAAGACGTCTCCGCTGGCAATGAACGACCTACCGATGCCAGGAAGGGGGAGGCTGAGCGCGTCGAGGGCCGCTGTGCGTCCATGTAAGCCCACAAGGGGGGCTCACAGGGGGAGTACACCGACGACGAAAAAAGGGCTAGGGCACCAGGAAACGCATGAGGGGGAACCGGAGCTGGAGGAGGGGGAGGTGCTCCCGGGGGACCCGAGATGGTGGCTGGAAAGAGAGGGAGGGGGGCCCCTCCTGGGCCGCCGAGGGCCGAGCGGCCGGAGGCTCGAGGAGGACGCTGCCGAGGAAGCAGGGGGGCACTTCAGTGAGGGGAACGCGGTCATTGCCAAAGAGGGGACGGCACAGCGAGAGGAGCGGCAGGAGGGGGGCGCCGGGATAGAGGGAGACAAGCCTGGTGGAGCAAGGTTCGGCCCCGGTTGATGGCCGAGGAGGGAGGGAGCCGGAGGGACTCCAAGGGGGACTGCCGGCGGGGGAGGACCGGACTACCTGCGCCTAGCCCGGTGGCGCCGAGGACGTCGGGGATGACGGTGACGCCGAGGGGGTTTGGGGGGAGGAGGAGTGAGGGAGGAACCGCCCGGCGAGAAAATGTCGGCAAGGGAGGGGGAAACCCCCCACAGGGGGGGCGGCCAGGCGAAAACCGGCCAACCGGGAAAGCACGGGGGACGGAATGAGCGGTGGCCTCCGAGGGAGAAGAAGACGGCTGGTGGCGCGGCCTGTCCGTGGATGCCGACCGGCCTTGCGAGCCAACCGACCACGAGGATGTGGGGGAGGGGGGCAGTGGCAAGCAGAGGAGCTCCTTCCGTTGGAGACCGGAGCCCTTTCTTCATCCTCTCAATATATATATATATATATATATATATATATATATATATAACCAAAAAAAAAAAAAAAAAAAAAAAAAAAAAAAATATATATATATATATATATAACCAAAGTCCATATCAAAGACACCCAGTCGGCTTCAGCCCTGGAGCCCGTGTCCCAAAGACACCCAGCCGACACCCATGACCTCCCCCTATGTATATATATATATATATATATATATATATATATATATATTTTTATATATATATATATATATATATATATATATATATATATATATATATATATATATATATATATTAAAAAAAATATATATATATATATATATATATATATATATATATAAATATAAATATAGGGGGAAAATAAAAATAAATATATATACATACACACACACACACACACACACACACACACACACACACACACACACACACACACACACACACACACACACACACATATATATATATATATGGGAAAAAAAAAATATATATATATATATATATGGGAAATATATATATATATATATATATATATATATATATATATATATATATATATATATATATATATATATATATATATAGGAAATATATAAATAAATATATATATATATATATAAATATATATATATATATATATATATATATATATATATATATATATATATATATATATATATTGAATACGATGGAGAGCTGGGGAGCCCCTTGGTCTGCTCCTTGGGGAGCCCTAGGGTGGTGGCCGGCCCCCTGGCCGCCGCAGTGGTGGGCTGCTCCGCCGGCCTACGCTCGCGGCTTGCTCCCCCTTCCTCCTCCCCCAGGTGGCTTTGCCCCCCACCCCCGGCTGCCTCTGTGCTGCCCTCAGTGCCGTCGCGCTCCCCCGCCGTGGTTTCCTCCCCATCCTCCTTCCCACTCCCCCCACCTAACCCCTCGACGTCGTCGGCGGCGTCGGAGGCCCCGGGCTAGGCGCGGCGCTCCGTCGGTCGCAGCTCAGGCCGCTGAGCTCCCTCCCCCTCCGGCTCCCCCCGCCGCACCGGCCTCTGTGGCAGCACCGCTTGGCCTTCTGCCAGGGCAACCCGTACGCGCGTTGTCTCCTCCCTCCGGTGGGTCACCGTCTCCCCCTCTGGCGGCTCCGCTTTCGTGGCCGGCGGCCCCCCTCTCCGCCCTCCTTGCCGCTCCTCCTTCCGTGGCGGCGCCTCTCGCGCATTTCCCTCTCTCCCAGTTCCCAATCCGTCGCTCCCCCCGGCTCCCGGCGGTTCTGGAACGTCTCCCTCCTTCCCTCTGGTGCCTGCGGCACCCCCATCGTGGGCGACGGAGGCCGCGCCGCGACCCTCCGTGCAGTGGCCCTCGGTGCCGTTCTCCACCGTCCCTGCGTCCTCGTCGGTGTCGTACGGCGGACCCGTGGTGTGCCCCCCCATCCCAGCGCCGTGGCATTCGGCGAGCTCCTCCCCCGTCCTGACGTACTCCTCGGCGGCTGCGGCGGCTGCGGCGTCATCGCCCTCGCCGTCCGCCCATCGTTACGCCCTCAGGTGCTTCTCCTAGCTTTCACCGCCCCTCCCCCCCCCCCTTTTTGGCCCTCTCGGTTGACCACCGCCGGTGGTCGGCCCGTCCTCCGTGGACGTCCCAGTCCCCCCTCCTCCCTCCACCCTGTCCCCGTCCCCTCCCCAGCCCCCTCTCTCTCTCCCTCCTTACCCCCCCTCCTCCCTCCCGGCCGGGTCTCTCCTGGCCGGCCCGCCGCCGGAGCCCCCTGACTCCGGGCGACCCCTAGGACAGCCCCCCCGCTCGGGCTTCGTGCCCTCGAGCAGCGCGCTTGGGCCACGTGCCTTTCCCCCCCTCGGTTCCCGCGCTCGGGGGGGGTCTCGTCAGCGACTATTCGTTTGACCTGTTTCTTTGAAAAAAAAAAATGTTGGCTGCGTACCCTCCTCATCGGGCTGTGTTCCCGTAGCCCCCCCCCCCCCCTTAGGGCCCCCCGTTGGCTGCGGCCAACGGACCCACTACTTTTGTTAATTGGGCTTTCTTAATTTTGAAAATCTTCAAAATTTTGTTGCATTGCGAAACTTCGAAATTTCAATATTTCGAACTTCCGAATTCCCCGCGTTAGGAGTTTATTTCCTTGTTTATTTAGGGCCCTTTTGTCGTTTGGCCCACACCAGTCTGTAATGCTCTTCTAGAGCTCCCTTTCCTATTTCAATAAAAAGTTGTTTTGGTTAAATATATATATATATATATATATATATATATATATATATATATTTAGGGTCGTTCTACAATACATCCCCAGGAAAAGGATGTATCGATACATCCCAAATCTGGACCATTGGATGTTGATCCAATGGGGTTCGGATTGAATAATAGAGTAGAAACATCATTTAATGCTGATTTTGACATTTGACCTGTTGGTAACTTGCTTTAGCAGGTCATTCTTCACTTTAATTTTTTCAATGAACATCCTAAATTAACTCATATTTACTCTCTTTCGTCCATCCAATTTAATATTTTGTGCATCAACATATAAATTTCGTAATTTTTTTTGTTACAGGCCGTGGTGGTGTTGGTGGTGGTGGTGGTGGTGGTGGAAAGAGAAACGGAGATGAAGAAGGAAATAAGAATCGGTTCGTATCGCGTTGAACGTCGTCGAGCCCTCCTAGAACAACGAGGAGTACCAGCGGCACCGAGAAGAATTAGCCTGGTTCGCGTCAGACATCGTCGAGACCTCCTCGAACAAGGAGAAGTACCAGTGGCGCCGCTCTAATTTTACTGTCCATGCCATTGTCAGAAATTTTATTTTTATCTAACAATTTAATATTTTGTTAATAAAGCTACATGTCATGGTGGTGGTGGTGAACTGAGAAAACCTGCTTCTGAGGTCGGGCGGATCATCTACTCACATATTTTTTTAAAAAAAATCTGTATTGATCGGACGAAATATTTTTTACTTTTCTAATGATAATATTTTCGAAGAGAATATTTTTTTGGACGGAGAATGGCCATTCTTCTTGCTTTTAACACGGAGAATGGCCATTCTCCATTCTTTTAACATAGAGAATGACCATTCTCCTTGCTTTTAAAACGGAGAATGGCCATTCTCCGTTCTTTTAAAACGGAGAATGGTCATTCTCCGTGCTTTTAACCCGGAGAATGGACACTCTCTGTGCTTTTAACAAAGTATGGTACATTTAGGACTGAAAATGTTCAAGTATCTCATATTTTTTTCACCAAATATTTATAGAATTTTTAATATCATTTACCAAAGTATATTCATTTAATATTAAATCATGTTCAAGAAAATCTGAATATTATTTTATCAGACTTCCATTGTATGGCTGCACAAAATTTCTTACGAATGTTTGAATATAATTAACCTACTATCCAAGAGAATTTATTTTACATTACATTATGCATTACACTGGCATCAAATTTATACTGATGGCATCGATGTACTGATGGAAATAACAAGGAATGAACAGGCAGGATTACAATTTTGCTTCAGCAATAACAAGGGATGAACAAGCAGGATTACATTATGCATTAAACTGGCATCGAATTCATACTGATGGCATCGATGTAATGTTTTTTACAGAAAGCAAAACATATTACAATCAAATAAAGTCTTAGTGATCCCAGGAATGCATCCGTAATGAGGCCATCTGTAAACCCTAGGAATGTACCTAGGACTCATGAAATCTGTTAAGGGCATCTGCAAATCAAAGGAATACATCAAAAGATTAATATCATCTGTGAAGGCCAACTGCAAATCAAATAAATACTTCAACCAAAAAATCATAATCAAATTAAGTATAATTCATTCCAAGCCCAATAAACTGCATAATCCACGTTATAGTAATCTGCCCAATCCACGTTAGTAATTCAACATAGAACCTGTATAATTTACAATACAATAATCCAAATAAATATCGGACCTACTCTAAATTCAAGACCATATTACATTTTCTAAACAAATTACGAACTATGCACTTAGTACAAGCGAAAAGTTTAGTCTTACAATATTTCAAACACAAAATTTAGTTTGACCGCCAAGACCAACAAATATTCAGAACCATATTATAATTCAAATATTACTTCTATATTGAAATAAAAGCTTCAAAACTCAAAAGATGAATCTTCATAGCCATCTACATCTTCTTCTTCTTCTTTCTTCTTTTTTTTCTTCTTCTTCCTCAAAATATCCTTCATCTACACCTTGAGAGACGGAATAAGAAAAATTATAGTCAGTATGGACTCACTGTATATGTAGAAATGACATCCAAAAACATAAATAGAAACATCAAAGTGAGGGCTAGCATTAAAGTGTCAATGTGCACAGTGTGTATTTTTACATAAGAGTTTGGGCTAGCCCCATTTACCTTCTTCACGAGGGAAGGGAAATCTTATTCTTGGTCAGCAAATTCAACCTTTATCTGGTTAATCTTATCAAGAATCAATTTCTGGTTGTCGGATATAGTCTTCATCTCTTTGAAGACATTCTCAAAGTTTGCAGCAACAAAATTGTATAGATCATCAACCCTGTCCTTAGTATTTTTGATTCCATAAGTTGATGGTTTTCCAGATGTTGATGGTTTGCTTGCAGCTGCTGCCCGTTTTCCAAACATTCGAGTGAAGGTTAGTTTTCTCATGGGACCTTTTTTTTAATATAAACATCCTCTGCTAAGCTTGGGACAGAATGTTTACTAGCCATCGAGCATATAAATCCTCCGAAAGGAAGAGCTGTCCTTGCAGTTGGTTTTCCCACGAGATGCATCATTCTACTGAACATGTAGGAACCTATATCCATCCTTTTTTTCTTCCCCATATAATAAAGAAATTTTACTCTCTCGGGATGGATGGAAAACTCATGTCCAGTAGGGTTGAATGTTTGAGATACGTAGGCATGCAACAATTTATACAAAGTTTTTAATTAATCTTTGTATACATTTTGAGGGGTCTTGGCACCCACTAATATACCTGTAATCTCATGAATTGCATCCCTCGTGGAAACATTATCAATATCTTTCGTATCAAACTCAGGAACTGGATCAAATCCATAAAATTCGTTGATGACAGCAGCATTTATCCTAATCAGTTTCCCTCTCAGAAACACCAGTTGTTGATCCTCTTCTTTTTCTTTAATTTTAGTCGGAAGATTTAAGTAAAATTCTTTTACTATTGTTTGGAAGATTTTCTCAAGACAGGATTTGTTCAGTTTTTTCAATTGATAGAATTTCAATATATCCAGAAAATCTTCGTCTTCGACATCATCCATCTTAATTAATCTTTCAGGCATAACAGCCTTTTTCTTGAAATATTTATTGTAAATCTTCTTAGATTTTGAGTCTTTAAAAATTTTTACCTCCTCTCCATCCTGGGACTTATTTGATGATTGCTCTTCCTCTTTATTTTTCTCTTCTGTTGAGGATTCAAAATCCTCAGAGTACGCTTAATTTGAGTCTTCGCTTGAGTACGCCTTCGATCTTCATAAGTTGAGTCTTCCAACGACTCTATTTCGAAGATAGATTTTCTGGTCTTTGTCGAGCAATGAGTTTTTTTAGCCTTTTTTTGCAGGTGGCTTGGCTGTCGCCTCCGCTTTCATCGTCGCTGTCGCCGCCGCTGCTTCCGCCTCTGCCCTTTCGGCCTCTGCCCTAGCGACCATAATCTTGGCTTTCGCCGTCCTTGCAAGTTCTGTCCTTCGGGCTTGTATCGCATCACTTTGTGGATTCTTTTCCTTCGGAGACGGTCGTTGTTTCTTCGACGATATTTTGATAAAAGAGGGTTTGGGAGAGGGTTTGGGAGAAGGAAGAGGGTTTGAGAGAAGAAGAGGGAAAATTTGACCGTCTTATATGACCTTAGGAAGTGGAAAAAAATTAGAATAGTTTTGAGTCTTAAATTAAATTTCTTACTATTATTACTAGTATAAGACGGTCGAATTTATTACTATTAAATTTTAAAAACTACTTTCCAGAATTAAATTTATTACTATTATTACTAGTATATATCCATGTGAAATCACTACATAAACCTTTGGAATTTTGAGACCCTAATTTTAAAAACTACTTTCCAAAATTAAATTTATTACTATTATTACTAGTATATATCCACGTGTTCTGTATAAATTATTGAAAAATTTGGCACAAAAAATATGGTGGAAACATGTTTAATTAACAAAATTTGACAACATATTTAAGAATGTGAAGTTTCTAATCTCAATATTTCCATTTTTTGAATATTTGATTAAATTTTTGAACGTATTTTTTTTATTGAGCCGTTCTATACTCGTATTTTTGCCATCCCGAATTTTTCAGGTTTGACGACTTGGTAACAAGACTATGTACTTAAAAAAGAGTAAAATTAAAACACTCAAAGTTGTCCTCTAGTTTACTTTGTAATCATATTTAAGATGGATTTGACGGCAAGATTGACGCTGGCAGCATAATCAATTCTATGACGTAACAAGTCATTGATGGGGATATCGTCGCTGATATATGGATTTGACGTAACAAGATTTGTTAATTAAAAAATAGATAAAATAGTTAGTCGCTTATAGCCGAAACCAAATTGAGTTAACTTAATATTATATTGCATTAAATCCCAGCTTCGTCACCGGAACATTCTCCGACGAAGGATACAAGAGGAGAAAAAAACTGTAAAAAAGTAAAAAAAAGAAAAATAAGAGGTCTACCCCACACTAGCCTCGCGGAGGATCTCTGCAAAGTCCTGCAGGGTGCGCACACCCGCCCTATGGCACAGGCGGCGAAACCCTTCCCTCTTCTCCAGAGAATCCCGTTCCTCCGGAGTGATTGACAACAGGTCAAAGTTGGGCGCCGGATGAAGAGGTCGAGCGATGACCTCCAGTGACAACCCGCAAGAGGTCAGGAAGTTCGCAGCCTCTACCAGCCAGTCATGGGCCGGAGGCGGCGCAGAGGGTGCTCCATGCGGAGAGGCTCGACGACGATTGGAAGAAGACTCTGGCCATAGTTCCCAACCAGATGATCTTTTTGGAACCATGTTAAATGTGTAACTAACTCAAATGAATAGGGACCCCTATGTATATATATACACGTTCCTAACCGACTCTTCTTATTCCTTATTGGAAGTTGGGGATATTCAATTTCTTATTCCTTATTGGAAGTTGGGGATATTCAATGATCTCCAGTGACTCTTCTTATTCCAAGCTTAGTTGCTTATGCTGTTTGGTTTTTACATGGAAGGCCTAGGTTCGAGTCTGGTGTGTGGATTCTGTAGAATTTTTCTTTTGTTAACATTTTTTGGGTGCTATTATATGCTTTTAACTTAGTATGGAACAATTTGGGACAGGTAATGGCCATTCTCCGTTCTTCTAACACGGAGAATGGTACATTTAGGACGGAGAATGGTACATTTGAGACTGTTCTGAAGGGTTGTGAATTTTAAATAGTTTGGCTGTTTTGTTTTATTTTGAATCTATATAAATTGGTTTTGAAGGCTGGTGAAGATGAATAGTTTGGTTGTTTGGCTGTATAAATAGATTTTAAAGGGTTGTGAAAAAGAAACCAATTTTTTCGTATCTCTCCCGGGCCACTCTTCTTGAATAAATGTCTATCGATCACCATTAATTATGATGAATGGCACATACCACTAATATGAGTGGAATTTACACCGCCAAAATTTATCTTGAAGAAGGTAAAATCTGTGTTAGGAAATATCGAAGTCTCTTGGATATGATTACACTGAGATGTTGTATTAATGTTAAGATACTGATATCATATCTTCCACTATATAATAAGGTTTCAAAACGGCTCAAAAGTGAGCCGCCTTAGCCATCATTATATCACAGTCCATTTTATTTAAAAAAATTAATCATGTAAAAATTTGTTGAAAAAGTAAAATTTTGTCAAAATGGAGAATCGAACTCAAAAAAATATCTTGCACCTTGCACCTTGCACCTTTCACCTTAACCAAATGAGTTAGAAGCGTATTTAACTATAATTGGATAAAATTCATATTATACGTTTTTATATCTATTCTACTATATAATAAGAAAACTTGGTTGTGAAACTTTTGAATTCCTAAAATACCTTTGAGTATTTATAAACATGATGTTATTATGTCAACTTGCATGTCATTTATGTTTAAGAGTCAAAGGAATAAAGTTTGCATGCAAGTTTCATTTTTTCATATAACATTATGTTCCAATGGTAATAAATTTTTATGTCATTACCATTTTCTAAAGGTTATTATTCTCAATAGAAAATTAAAATTAAAAAAATTGTACTTCGAATCTCTTGACATATAAATAGTAACCTGAAAAAGATGAAAAGATGACAACTGACTTTATAATATTCTAATTAAAATACGTACAAAGTACGTATATGTAGACTAGTAAAAAAATAGAAAGCAATGCATGCATGCATGCTGATGTTAGAAGAACCATTCACCCCAGGATTGATTGATGAGATCTAAATCACTGTACATCTCGTATCCAGGTTCCCCTGGGATTACATCATCAAAGGGTCGTTTAAACGTCTGTATTAAATCATAAATTTCCCTGAGGTCGTCGTCGAAGTGCACGTTGAAGCACCCACGTATGGCGAGCACGCGAAGACCCTTGCAGTTGCATATGATAGATCGTAACGTGTCTCCATTGAACAATTCTGATCCCATCTCTATGTGCTCGAGACGCAGCATCGAATCGGCCACGACCTTTTCCTCCGTCTCGTTCGACGTGTTCAGCATAAATTTGTTCCTGACCATGAAATATGGAGGGGGCATGTTCCTTCTCAGCTTGACCAGACGGTGGCAATACTTCCCGACGAAAATATTCCAGTCGACGTGATATAGAGGTAGTAGCTAATGTCGAGTTCTTCCAGCACCGAGAGAAACTTCAAGTGTCTCACGAAACTTTCATCACTCACGTTGCACTTCGGAATGCGCAGCACCCTTAGAAATTTCCCACTGTATTATAAAAAGGGGAAAACACAATAGAAATTAACAAAGTATATGTAAAATTTTGTAATAGAAAAAATAAAGTATTAGAATAAGGCCAAATAAAATTTTACACAGGCCTTAAAGATGCAAAAGAGAAGGCTGCTTTGTCGAGCTTGTACGCAGAGAAGAACATTAGATATCTCCCACTGCGAGCCACGAGCTTCTTTACGGTCAAACTAATCTTAGCGGTTTGCTAGGTCCTCCGGTGTAATGTCCCGCTCCGCACGAGGCATTTGGTTGGCTTATTGGATGGGATCAGAATATTGGACCGTGACTTATGTTGGGAATCGAAAGAATTGAGACTGATGCAGTCTCACTTAGCTGGCTAGATGGAATGGGTATTGGAACGTGGCTCGCTGGTGGAGCTACGCATAGTAGAATTGTGTGTGATCGGAACAGGAAGACCCTTTATTGCAAGTGAGTAGAACTGTCCTTCCTCTTCCTTACTCCTTCATGCTTAATAAATGAAGTATTGAAATGCTATAAATTATCCCTAAATGTCCCATGTTTTAGTTGCTAAATAATAGAGATACCTATGTTGAGAATTATTGAAAGGTACAACACATTGAACTGCTAATATATTTTGAGGCCTGATAATGAATTGATAACATTGCCCCTTATGCTTAACGCTGCCGGAATAAGTAGACACTTGAATAATGAGATGCCTTATGAATGACAGAATAAGAAATGAACTGGCTATGCTATCGAACCAATGAACTGAATGAAACACTAGAATCATGTACTCTCCGTATATCTGTTGCAAGAATATGAAATGTTGCTTGTCCCTTATAAGAAATGAATGAATGAATAAATGTCCCTATGAAATGAATGAATGTTACGTTCCTCTTAAGAAAGGAATGATATAAGATATGTTGCAATGAAACAATGAATAAGAAATGATAAAGCTGGGATCGTTGAGATCACCAAATGAAATGTTGGTAATGATAAAATGAATAAGTCATTGAATATGACTAATAATGCATTGTTGCCTTTACTTTCCTTAATATGTTTTACCATGCGATTTTGTTCACAATCGAGTCAGACACGCATTCGCATGGTCATGGACAACTTGTATACAAGGTTTGAGTAATAATTTTCTCGAACGGTTCCTAGGGCCCTGGGGACCGATTCGGCCTAGGAGGAAATAATGATGAGTGCTATGGGAGCACGGATAAGGCGGGGTGGCATATAGGCTCGCCATCTACTATGCTGACCGCATTATCTTAAAATGAAATGAAATGAAAAGAGTCCATATGGTTTAACAACACCAATGACCATGTAGTCGGGATGCATGCTAATGAATGTTTTGTGCAGGCAGATATATCGGATAACCTGTATTTGATGCAGGTATGAGGAGTCAGCTATCGGTAAGAAATCACATAATTGTGATATTGTATAAGTTGGTTTAACTTGCCTGCTTAACATGTTCCATGTAGTATGCTAGAAAGATGCCTTACTATAAATAGTGTTCAAACATAACATCCATGCTAAGTGATGCTTGAAGTCAGAATTGTCATAACATGTTTAAGATGTTAATGTTAACGACGCCTCAATGACGCATTTGCATGATAACACCAAGAATGCTATAATGATATGTCCACATGAATATTGCTAAGAATATGTTTACATGCTTCATTCTGATTATTGCCCATGAACTGTAAACTGATGTTAGGCCCCTTGAAGAAAGATCACTCTAATAAATGCTTGCTTAAATGATCACTTTAATGTTGGTTTATGCGAGTGGGTTGGATTCTGCTCGCCAGTACATAGATGATGTACTGACCCACGTTTTGTGGGCAGGTGCTCGTGCTTGGGATATTCTACACACGAAGATTGGCTTGATTGGTCCCGCGGCATTGAAGATTTGTTGGGCATACAGAAGCTCTCCTTGCACAAGATGATGTCTTCTGTTTATAAAGGGTATAATGTATGGAACATTGTAATCAGTTGTACCAGTGAGATTGTAAGCCAAGTCGGTATATCGAGTTGTAATCCAATGTATCCAAATATCAAATGTAAGCTGTATAGCACTGTTCAGTTGGCTTTAAATGTAAGGTGAGATGTGCTGTAAACATTGTACTTCAATACAAATCTTGTACTCTTCTTCAATTATCAATAAAGAGAATATAGTTCTATATATCTCTTTGTGACTTCAAGTTATTCTTTTGTCTCCGCTGCTATAAAGAAGTGATGTATTTCTATTCAATGAGAGAGATTATCCTTATTAACTTCAATTTGTCTGCTTCTGCCGCTATGATATGTCCTTATTTGAAGATAATCGATTATGTACCATTCTTTGTCTTGTACAAGTGCAAAACCAGACTTGTACGGCATCACGCCCAAGCGAGGACGATCGATTCCAAGAGATAAAATATGTGAATAAACGACTCTACGGATCGTGGTGTGACAAATTAGTATCAGAGCACGGCTTTACGTCCTTGGTCCCTTCTTTGATTCATTTCAAATCAAAGTTGCATCGACGATTAACCAAAGTTGCTTCCGCGATCACTCAACGTTGCTTCCGCGATTAAGTCAAAGATTGCTTCCGCGATTATGATATTGCTGTTCTGTAATCATCATATGTTGTTCGTGTCTGAAAGATTATTGACCCTCTTGGCTGCTCACTGGATGTTCCATACAATAAGTCTATATACATTGTGATGCCCCTGAATGAATGATTATTGTTGGTTTGGACACAAATAACCCAATAATGACTCGATGCCATAGTATGCTATATTGTGAATGCTGTTGGGAATATGGGAATATAGAAAAGTGGCTGGTATGCTATAACGAGTTGAGAATTGCATGTGATGGGGAAAGATTTGGGAATGAATAATTAATGGATGAGTTCAGCAGAACTAGTGAGTTGACTCATATGTGCTCGCTAGTACTTTCGAGACCCTAAGATTGTTGGCTTGTGATATTGAGACCCTGAGATGTTGACTAAGTATTGTGATCATTATAGATCACGAATGCCCGGAATAGATTGAGTTGGTATTATTTAAGGATGGCTTCGTTTCTGAATGGTATATTGCCTCTACCACCTCAGAACGAGATGTATGTTGACCCTTTCCATAGAATAGCAATGAGACTATCTATGGGTACTGGGTAGAGCCGAGACTTAGCTGGAAGTCATGTATTGTTGCTAGATGACTCGAGTGTCCCCTGACGGTGATGCTATGTTGGGTAGCGAGACAATAGAAATGGTAACGGTTGGCTTGGTTAGAAATTGTTTAGTCGAGTGATGACTCGGACTAGTAAGACAGTTAGTATGCTATGGGTAAATAGACATGGCTAGAGAATATTGTGGCTTAGAACATCTGAATGTTGACTTCGATTGGTTGGATGTAAATTAAATGTGGCTAATACAAAGTTGGTTGCGTAGCTGAAAGTTTTAGAAATATTGTCGGTGAACCCAAGGAATATTAGAGATTTGTGCCTTGATCCTAAGGTGTAATAGATGTTAACCCATCTATATCACCAAAGGATAATCATTGCCTATGTGCATGTATGCTGAAGAATCTAATGGGATTAGAAAAGTAACAAGTAGCAAGCCTGAATATTTGTGTTGCATAGAGAATGGTAAATTGATACATAAATTGTCGGATCGAATGGGATGAACTACTCGACCATTGTTGCATGAGATTTAAGAATGCCCGTAAGATAGTTTGATGATTGAGAAACAAATGGGAATGAGAAATTGCAAACGTGTTGGATAATGTCGGTATAGGTGATTGTTGGTTGGGATATAGATTGTTGGCTTATGACTTAGTGGTGTGACTCTGTCATACGAACCAAATAGTATGGTTTCATAGTCCTGTTGAGACTAACGGAATCGATGACCCTTGAATAGTTAGCCTTGGCTTACGGGTTCGTATGGGTATAAAGGAATTGGAATAGAAATTGAATCATTGGGAATTTACTTGATGGATTATTAGAACGATGAGAATCATATGTCGGGTTGGGAATTGACCGTAATATTGATAGATCGATCTTAGTCGATCGTTGGGTAAGTCTAGAATGAGCCTCTGTAGAAATTATTTTCTTGAAGAAGAACCTGGATAGATAGACTTGATCCTAACTACTGGTTGAGGACTTACCAATTTGTTGGCATAGCCAACAATGGCGATTAGTTATTCAAACTGAGTTAATATCCATAGGTTTGGGTAGAGTTCCTTAGAACTGTTGGTTGCTTGTTGGCCTTGAGAATAAGCAATTTGTATGATCCCTAGTAGCCGTCCACTCTAGGGGAGTCACCTGAATGATTAGGTTTAGCTGTTGATATAGCTAGCCATAGAGACTGACCGAATAATAGGTGACCATTGGAGACCCATAGGATGACCTTGTGGCATTGAATGAGAGACGGTGATAATGAGTATTGACCTAAGGAAATGTATGCTTCAACATGTGCCTTAAGAGATGTTTGACCTTTGATGATTATATGTCGGCCATAAGTGGGAATTGCAATCGTAATGTAAGACTTGAGTGTACCTATAGTCGGGTAGCTAAGTTAACCTTGACTGTTGCATAGAATATACCCTGACTCAGGTAATCGATAGTGGGTGACGTCGGATTGTGTCTTATAGAAAAGATGAATTGCCTCGGTGAGAAATATTGTTGGAATTGGGAAGGAATGTGATTGCATGTTGTGAACTCTTGATATGATTGGCTCTAAATTAGACCCTTGATCGAATGTTAGAAATGTTATGCTTGGGTATAGAGCTTAACCAAGTTGTCCCTGATATTAAGTATTATAGCCTGGAAGATAGTGATTGTGGCAAAGTGAATAGAGCAATAAGTCAATTGAAAGGATGCTAAGTCAGATTTAGAAAAAAAGAGTTATATTGTGGCTGATCGAATCGCACTAACATGGAAGTTGGCTGAAGTACATATGTTTTGGGGACGCCTAAAATATGTGTATGGATCCAGCCGAAGTGATTGGTTGCGACTGAGATAATATTATGGGAAGAATTTATCGCACTAGCACGGACCTTGGCTGAAATGCATATATTTTGGGGACGCCTAAAATATATGTATGGATCCAAACAAAGTGATATGTTGCGACCGGGATAGAAATGCGAGGAAATGTTGGTGAATCAATGAGAAGTTACAAGTAGTGAAAAGAGATAGACAGATCGAATCGTTGATGGATTTAAATGGTACAGTTGGATAGCTATTTTGAGATGACCGAGTGTGCTGAAATGAATATTGAATTGAAGATGAATGAATAACTCGTTGTGACTAAGTGCATCTAGAAGAAGAGTTGTTTCCTTAAGTTTCGAGGACGAAACTTTTTCTGAGTGGTATATTATGTAATGCCCCACTCCGCACGAGGCATTTGGTTGGCTTATTGGATGGGATCAGAATATTGGACCGTGACTTATGTTGGGAATCGGAAGAATTGAGACTGATGCAGTCTCACTTAGCTGGCTAGATGGAATGGGTATTGGAACGTGGCTCGCTGGTGGAGCTACGCATAGTAGAATTGTGTGTGATCGGAACAGGAAGACCCTTTATTGCAAGTGAGTGGAACTGTCCTTCCTCTTCCTTACTCCTTCATGCTTAATAAATGAAGTATTAAAATGCTATGAATTGTCCCTAAATGTCCCATGTTTTAGTTGTTGAATAATAGAGATGCCTATGTTGAGAATTATTGAAAAGTACAACACATTGAACTGCTAATATGTCTTGAGGCCTGATAATAAATTGATAACATTGCCCCTTATGCTTAACGCTGCCAGAACAAGTAGACATTTGAATAATGAGATGCCTTATAAATGATAGAATAAGAAATGAAGCAGGCTATGCTATCGAACCAATGAACTGAATGAAACACTAGAATCATGTACTCTCCGTATATCTGTTGCAAGAATATGAAATGTTGCCTGTCCCTTATAAGAAATGAATGAATGAATAAATGTCCCTATGAAATGAATGAATGTTACGTTCCTCTTAAGAAAGGAATGATATGAGATACGTTGCAATGAAACAATGAATAAGAAATGATAAAGCTGGGATCATTGAGATCACCAAATAAAATGTTGGTAATAATGAAATGAATAAGTCATTGAATATGACTAATGATGCATTGTTGCCTTTACTTTCCTTAATATGTTTTACCATGCGATTTTGTTCACAATCGAGTCGGACACGCATTCGCATGGTCATGGACAACTTGTATACAAGGTTTGAGTAATAATTTCCTCGAACGGTTCCTAGGGCCTTGGGGACCGATTCGGCCTAGGAGAAAATAATGATGAGTGCTATGGGAGCACGGATAAGACGGGATGGCATAGAGGCTCGCCACCTACTATGCTGCCGTATTATCTTAAAATGAAATGAAATGAAAAGAGTCCATATGGTTTAACAACACCAATGACTATGTAGTCGGGATACATGCTAATGAATGTTTTGTGCAGGCAGAGTAAGTATATCGGATAACCTGTATTTGATGCAGGTACGAGAAGTCGACTATCGGTAAGAAATCACATAATTGTGATATTGTATAAGTTGGTTTAACTTGCCTGCTTAATATGTTCCATGCAGTATGCTAGAAAGATGCCTTACTATAAATAGTGTTCAAACATAACACCCATGCTAAGTGATGTTTGAAGTGAGAATTGTCATAACATGTTTAAGATGTTAATGTTAACGACGCCTCAATGACGCCTTTGCATGATAACACCAAGAATGCTATAATGATATGTCCATATGAATATTGCTAAGAATATGTTTACATGCTTCATTCTGATTATTGCCCATGAACTGTAAACTGATGTTAGGCCCCTTGAAGAAAGATTACTCTAATAAATGCTTGCTTAAATGATCACTTTAATGTTGGTTTATGCGAGTGGGTTGGATTCTGCTCGCCAGTACATAGATGATGTACTGACCCACGTTTTTGGGCAGGTGCTCATGCTTGGGATATTCTACACACGAAGATTGGCTTGATTGGTCCCGCGGCATCGAAGATTTGTTGGGCATACAGAAGCTCTCCTTGCACAAGATGATTTCTTCTGTTTATAAAGGGCATAATGTATGGAACATTGTAATCAGTTGTACCAGTGAGATTGTAAGCCAAGTCGGTATATTGAGTTGTAATCCAATGTATCCAAATATCAAATGTAAGTTGTATAGCACTGTTCAGTTGGCTTTAAATGTAAGGTGAGATGTGCTGTAAACATTGTACTTCAATACAAATCTTGTACTCTTCTTCAATTATCAATAAAGAGAATATAGTTCTATATCTGTGTGACTTCAAGTTATTATTTTGTCTCCGCTGCTATAAAGAAGTGATGTATTTCTATTCATAAGAGAGATTGTCCTTATTAACTTCTTGTCTGCTTCTGCCGCTGTGATGTGTCCTTATTTGAAGATAATCGATTATGTACCATTCTTTGCCTTGTACAAGTGCAAAACCAGACTTGTACGGCATCACGCCCAAGCGAGGACGATCGATTCCAAGAGATAAAATATGTGAATAAACGACTCTACGAATCGAGGCGTGACATCCGGCACCACTGTACCAAGTCGACGTTGGACCAATAGTCTAAGGGACCGTTGAGCGCCTTCCACCACGAACGGCAAACTGGGGCCACGTTGCACATTACTTCGTCCGCCGGCATCCCCGACAGTACCAGTATCATCGAGAGAATCTCCATAGGAATGACGGCCCATCCGCTGCAGTTGATCTTGCTCTTGCTCCTCTCCATTGCGACTTTCTTTTTCTCTCCTTTGTTTCTCTCTAGTCAGATGGGTTCTTTTCATTGGAAAAGGCTATTTAACTCACTCGTTTCAGGGGTGTAACCTGCTCGTGGAGGGGTGTGACCGAACAAGAAAAAGACTATTTGGAAATAATGGTAATACCACTGTATTAATATTAGTTTCAATTATATTATAAATTTTAAATTAACAGAAATGCCATGTAGATTTAATATTAATGCTAGTTCTAATAATATTGTAGATTGTAAATAAAAGGAATGAAATTTTAATGAATTTAAATCTAAGTTTAAATGTTAAATAAAAAACTAATTTAAATTTTAGTATTATATTAGTTTCAATAATGGAAGTGAGATTTATAGAGCTAGAATTATCAATGTTGATGGTCACAAAGAAAATGGTGTCTAATCTCAATGTGTTTCGTGCGTGAGTGACAAATCAGATTTATCGTGAGATTTATAGAGCTAGTAATCACATTTAATGGAAGTGTAAGTAAAAATACTAAACATAATATCGGGTTTGCTTGGTATCGTGAACAAATACAAACACTAAACATAATATCGGGTCGGCTAGCAGTTAAATAGCGTAAGCTCCCGATCATACCTCGATACTTACGAATGTCGACCGAGATACTGAAGAACAGTTTGGCAACTCTAGAGGGGGGTGAATAGAGTTTATATAGAAAATAACCAATTAAAAATTAACTCTTTCATGATCTATGAATAATCAGAGTAAAATACGGAAAGTAAATGAAGAGCAAGAAAGCATACGCAAACACAGCGATTTTAACCTGGTTTCCCTCGTGGAGGACTAGTCCAGGCCTGAGAACTCTAGCTCAGGATTAAATCCACTATTTGTGAAATAGTAGTTTACAACCCGTGCCTTTACTTCAGAAGAGCACATCAACTTCTTACAGAGGATCGCAGTGGCGATTTGCTTGGAATTGTCCAAGCGACTTCTTCAACTCTTGCACAAGAATCCTAACTGAGAGATGCTGAGCACTCGAGACTTAGGAGGCTTGTGGCTAGTAGATGGGAAGGGTATGGCTTATTTGAGCTATAAGGGAGAAGAGAAGAGAAGATTGGATGATTTGAAATAAGGGAATTCATGCCCTATTTATAGTATTTTTATAGGCAGAATTCGGCCAGAATTCGGGTAGGAAAATTCAAATATTTGGCCGTTGGACAACTAGCAACCAGCTAACCCTAAAATTAGGGTTCCTGATTTCTAGGGGACAGAGTTCGGCCCGAACTCTGTGTGGAGGCAGAGTTCGGCCCGAACTCTGTCTCCAGAGCACAGAGTGGTTCTAAGGGGACCATTGGGCAATATCTGGTTTGGTGGAGCTTGAGATTATTGGGTAGGCTATAGTCTAAGTTTCAAGAGCTCAGCATGACTCAGATTACATTAGTCTAGACTCAAAGAAAGTGTAAAATACAGACTCGAATATAACTGAAAAGCGGAGGCTGAGCTGTTGTTTGTCTTGAGCTTAATGCAGACGCCGTGTGTCGTATTGAATTATTACAGATATTATTTAGTCAATGTTGTCAATATTTGGTTGACTGTGACTTTGTGTCAACAATCTCCCCCATATTGATAATTGGCAAAATAATATATGTATATTCAACATTCATACCTGGACACAGTTAAACATAGCTCCCCCATAATCGATGCCGAGCTAGAAATAATAGCTCTCCCGTAATCAGTGAACGGTGCTGAGCTAGAAGCAATAGCTCCCCCGTAAATAATGCATTGAACCTGTTGGCCTGATAAATAAGATCTCCAAAAAGCACAAACAAGCACAGATATACGAAAGAGAAAAATATATCCAGAATATACATAGTTCTCCCCCTTTTGGCATTTAGCAATATAGACTGCAGATGAATGAATAGCATAGAAACTGCAGTAGACAGTTAATAGTGATGCAACCACACCAAGCAGAGAAGAAACAGTATATGAATAAGCAAAATGAGTCACTAGCATAAAATATAAAACTAAGCATAAAAAGTCATCACACAGAACCAGAGTCATCAAACTACCAGAGTTTTAGAACATCCAAGTACATAAATCCAAAACAAACTAAATAACTATAAATAAAAAAATATCAACTAAGATCATCATCAGCAGGCAGCAGATAGTAGCCAATCTCTATCACGGAGCACGAGAGGGCCCAGCAGAGTCTGAATGATCAGTGAATAAACGGCTGGGGTCCACGATAGCAGCATCCGGATCCAGGTAACGCATGACCCAGGGGTCGTCAATGCGATATCCAGCGCGACCAGGATCCCGCTCCATGGGAATGGGCATAGAGGGGTGACGAGACATGGAATACCGGATATCATGCAGCGAGTTGCTGAGGACACTCATCTGCAGGGTAGTCCGATAGTCCATCTGAGTCCAGCGATTGTCCTCAAGAGCAAAACGATCCCGGAGCATAGTCTGAATAGACTCAAGAGTGGCAGGTGGAGGTGGTGCATCCTGACCGAGTGAAGGGGCGTCAGGCACCTCATTATCAGACTGCTCAGAAGTCTCAGAAGAGGCGACGACTGCCTGAAGTTGTCGTGCCTTGGACAGGAAAGCAGGAGCAGGCAAGAACTGACAGTCATGAATAGGAATGATAAATGCACGAAAAACCATAGGAAGGTATAGAGGATAAACCAAGGCTCTTGGTTTCTTCCTACAGTTTATCATCCAGTCCATCATTGTCCTTGGAAGATTGAAGGGGATACGATAATGAAGGTGATACAAAGCAGAGATCTCGAAGTATGTAACTTCATCGGTGGAGCCAGCTTTTGGCAAGATAGTGTTGAAGATAATTCGATGAAGCTCATAGAAATACGGGTTGAGGTGCTTGGCCATAAGCTTGCGAGGACTTATGTTAGGAGCACATAATTCCTCCTTGAAACTTTCAAGAGAAGTTTCACCAATAAATTGGAATTGGCGAGCTTCCACAAGCTTATCCCAAATATCGAGATCTTGAAGTGCAAGATACTCGTCCAACTCAGAAGCATCAAAAGCAATATCAATACCGGCAACCCGGGAATAGATGTGAGTGGCATCGTGAGTCAAGTTACAATAGAACATTTGAATGGCGCTACGATAAATAACAAAGTTTGAAGTCACTAATCATTTAAGCAAAGATCTTGAAACAATGATTCATATTGAGAAAAAATTATAAAATTTATAGGATGTCCCCCGAACACCGGACGAGTCCGAAAATCGCTAAACCACTCGTTAGATGCGTCTAGCGACAAACAATCGGTCGTCATATATATTAGGATCGTGGGGACTAGGCGGGTTGAACAACGGATGAATGGGTTGTTGTTCAGCTACTTGCTCAATGGGAGGAGGAGGATTCGAAGAGGAAGCTCCCTCAGTTCGGATCCTCTTCCCACGATTGGGCAAGCGAGGAGCCATTTGCAAGAAAATAGAGAACTTGAAATGGAGAGGAAGAAGGAGATATACCTGAAATCAACAACAAACAGTGGAAGAGAATGATGAAAAACCCCTTTCCCTTGATTGTGAGGAGTAATGGAGCACTCTTGATAGAAAACTAGGGTTAGGGTTTGTAGAAAAAAGTTTGGAGAGGTGGAGAAGAAGGAAAGAATGAAGGAGAGAGATAAAAACCCGAAAATAAAGAGAGGGTTTTCTTTGGTCGGAGGGAATCTGGACCGTACGATCTAAAATGATCAAACGGCAGAAGCAGTCCCCGACGCTGGAACAATGGGACCGAACTCGGCCCGAACTCTGTTAGGGGCAGAGTTCGGCCCGAGTTCTGGATCAGTATTCCAGAACAGAAAGATGGGCTAGAAGATAGAAAAAAATGGTTAAGTGTTGAAAAAAGAGTTAGAATGAGGATAAAAGCTTGATGGAATCAAACAAGTAGATAGAGAGGTATACTAATATCAGAATGAACTTAGAAAATATCAAGTAGGCAATAATAAATCAAAACGAACCATATAATAAACAAGGAAATATATTATAATTCAATAGTTTGAATTTGCCAAGGGTTAGCTGCAGGGGCCGGATCCCAGCTAGCGGTAGTCCTGAGGACTAGTGCACCGTGTCGCTTAGGCTTTTACGCCTTGTTGTCAGAAGGACCCTTTCGGCTTGTACCCATAGCAAGTTCATCGTAAGAGAATCATAATATAATCGATATTTACGCAGGTGAGTTTCAATTTATGACAGCTTCATCTAAAATTCCAAGTTCACGACAAAGGAAATTGAAGCGCTCTTCGGATAATGGCTTAGTAAATAAATTTGCTAGCTGATGATCAGTGTCATAAACTCTAGGTTAATCGTGCCATTTTGCTGATGATCACGCAAAAAGTGGTGTCTGATTTCAATGTGTTTTGTGCGTGAGTGACAGATAGGGTTCTTAGTCAAGTTAATAGCACTAGTATTGTCACAGAATATAGGAATGTGCATGAAAGATAGATTATAGTCTTCAAGGGTTTACTTCATCCACAGAATTTGTGCACAACAACGCCCAGCTGCGATGTATTCAGCTTCTATTGTGGATAGTGCGACAGAATTCTGTTTCTTGCTAAACCAAGAGACTAAAGCCTTTCCTAATAAATGACACATGCCGCTTGTACTTTTACGGTCGACCTTACATCCGACGAAGTCAGCATCAGAGTAACCAATGAGGTCAAATGATGTTGTCTTGGGATACCACAGGCCCACTGTAACCGTACCCTTAAGGTATCGAAAGATACGCTTAACTGCGGTCAAGTGTGATTCCTTAGGATTTGCTTGATATCTAGCACATAGGCAAACACTAAATATAATATCGGGGCGACTAGCAGTTAAATAAAGTAAGCTGCCTATCATACCTCGATACTTACGTTGATCAACGGGTTTGCCGCTCTCATCTGGTTCAAGTTTGGTTGAAGTAGCCATTGGAGTGCTGATTGGTTTGACGTTGTCAAGATCGAACTTCTTCAGCATGTCCTTTGTATACTTCGACTGACAGATGAAAGTTCCATTTGCCATTTGTTTTACTTGCAGATCAAGAAAGTAGTTGAGCTCTCCCATCATGCTCATCTCAAATTCCATCTGCATACACTTGGCAAATTCTTGACATAGGGTTTCATCAGTAGAACCAAAAATGATATCATCAACATAAATTTGAATTAACAGAATAGTGTCTTTAAAAGATTTTATAAATAGTGTAGTGTCAATTTTCCCTTTTGAAAAACCTTTCTCAAGCAAGAAACTGCTTAGCCTTTCATACCAGGCTCTGGGAGCTTGTTTAAGGCCATTTAGCGCTTTCTTTAGCTTGAACACGTGGTCGGAAAATTTATGATTTTCAAAGCCAGGAGGTTGTTTTACATAAACTTTTTCCTTAATAAAACCATTCAAGAAAGCACTTTTCACATCCATTTAAAATAATTTGAAATTTTGATAGTTTGCAAATGCACAAAGCATCCGAATGGATTCTAGTCTAACAACAGGAGCATACGTCTCATCGTAGTCGATACCTTCCTCTTGGTTGTATCCTTGAGCTACTAGACGAGCTTTGTTGCGTGTGACTGAACCATCTTCATTCACTTTGTTTCTAAACACCCATTTAGTGCCAATTATCGAGTGATTAGCCAGTCTAGGAACTAGTTCCCACACTTGGCTCCTCTCGAATTGGTTGAGTTCATCTTGCATAGCAGAAATCCAAAATTCATCATTAAAAGCTTCAGAAATGTTTTTCGGCTCAACTTGTGAAATAAAGGCAGTGCTAGCAATAGAGTCTCTTAGTGATGATCTGGTAGTTACTCCACGTGAAACTTCGCCTATCACTAATTTTCTGGATGAGAAGGTTTGAAAGAAAATTTCTTCGGCAAACCCTCCAGAGAATTAGTTTCGGTTGAAGTATTCATTGGAGTAGAAGTTGATGGCTCAACGTCATCATCAAGAGTACTTACTGCACTGTTATCTTCATCAAAAGTCACATTTGTTGACTCTTCCACAATTAGTGAGCATTTATTAAAAACTCTATATCCCTTACTCTTGGCGGCATAACCAAGAAAGATACCATCGTCAGCTTTGGCATCAAATTTGCCTAAGTTGTCTTTGGTGTTAAGGATAAAACATCTACAACCAAAAACTTTGAAATAAGAAACATTGGGGGTTCTCCCAAACCAAAGCTCATAGGGTGTTTTCTTCGTAATGGGACGAATAAGCACCCTATTCAAAATGTGGCATGCTGTACTGACAGCTTCTGCCCAAAAATATTTCGGAAGTGAAAATTTATTCAACATGACTCTAGCCATATCGCCGAGAGTCCTATTCTTCTGCTCCACAACACCATTTTGTTGAGGAGTTCTTGGACAAGAAAATTCATGATCAAAACCATTTGCATTACAAAAAATTTCAAAATCATAATTTATGAATTTACCTCCATTATCACTTCGGATTCGAGTAATCATGTAGCCTTTTTCGTTTTGAACTTTCTTTACAAAAACTTTGAAAACAGAAATAGCATCGCTCTTATTTGCGAGAAAGAAAACCCAAGTAAATCTCGAAAAATCATCAACAATAACAAATGCATAAAATTTACCACCAAGACTAGCTACTCTACTAGGACCAAATAAATCCATATGGAGTAGTTGCAGGGGTCTAGAAGTACTTACAGAGTTGATGGAATGAAATGAGGATTTGGTTGCCTTGTTTAGTTCACATTCGGCACATACCGTGTCCTTTTTGAATGTGATGTCGGGCAATCCTCTCACTAGCTTCTTGGTCGATAGCCTGAATATAGCATCCATGTTGGCATGACCAAGGCGCTGGTGCCAAAGTAGTCGTTCGTCTTTGTGGGCATATAAACATCTACCTGCATTATTAGTATCTATAGAAAGATAGAAAATATAAATATTATCCTCTTTTTTCCCTTCAAAAACAATGTCTCCCGTTGACCTATCATAGATGAGGCAACTATTTTGTCCAAAGTTAATATCATATCCATGATCAGCAAGATGACTAATGCTGAGCAGGTTATGCTTTAACTCGGTCACTAGGCAGACATCCTTTATTACAGGAGAGGGAGGATGACCAATAATACCATTACCTATTATGTGCCCTTTGAGATTGTTACCGAAGGATACGTATCCTTCTCTCTTCATCGATAGTGATGCAAAAAGATTTGCGTCTCCTGTCATATGTCGCGAGCATCCACTATCGAGAATCCACTTACTCTCAGTTGAGGAGGGAAGGTCCACCTACATCAAGAGTAGATGTGACCTTCGGTACCCATGTTCTTGAGGGTCCTGAAAAGTTAGTTTTCGGAAACCATGCATATATCTTTTTGTCTACCAGTCTTCTAACTCTACACTGTGGTGAAATGTGTCCATGTGATCCACAGTAGGTACAGATAGCATTTTTATTTATACTAGGAGCATGAGAATAATATCTATAAGCAACAGGATGATGTGCAGAGTTACCATGGTGATGATGATTATGCATAGAATGAGTGGCCTGGTGATGGTGTCTATGTGGCATAGCATGATGATATTGTCTATGATGTGTGACATGCTGATATTGTCTATATGGCATGGCATGTGGGTGTGGCATGGTATGATGATTTTGTCTATGTGGCATAACATGATGATTTTGTCTATATGGCATGGCATGGTGACGATTTCTATATGTAGAGTGATGTTGGTTGTGTCTTTGTGCAGTATGATGAGGTATATTTTTACGTGCACGTGGTTTATGGAAGTTTGTGTATAAAAAAGCATGGTTATGTGCTGTATGAGGATGACGTGGTTGACTAGCATGAGTGTTGTTGTGCCCATGTGATTGGGTTTGAGGTTGAACAACCTGTTTGCCCAATTTGGTTTCTAATCTCTTAGAAACAGCTTGCAGTTCATCAACCTTAATATTTAAACCATATATCTTAGTCATGGAAATCTTGTGTCTACTCTTTTCTTCAGCAAGCAACATGTTGAGTGTAGTGATTTCTTGAGTTTGTTGCTCAATACGTGCTTCAGCATCATATAAGCTTATTTTAAGCTTGGATACTTCATTTGTGACATCAGTGGGTGACGTGTTTCTAACATTTTCAAGAAGTAAAGAAATTCTTTGTATCTCGTCTTCAAGACTTTTGATTTTGTCCTTGGCATGTTTGTATTTACCGATGACCTTTTTGTGATCATCGAGCAAATCAGTGAAGGCATCGCCAAGTTCATCAAAAGAGAAGTCGTCTAAAGTTTTGTTAGATACCTTGTTGGAAGTTGCCATTAGGCACACATTTGCTTTATCTTGAGGAGAGTCCTTTTCTTCCTCGGAGTCACTCGCTTCACTTTCATGCCAAATGCTTGTGTTGGCATATTTCTTTGATGAGTTCTTTTTGTATGGCTTCTCATAGCGGTTGCTCTTCTTCAAGAATGGACAGTCTTTTCGAACGTGTCTAGTCTTCTTGCAGCCATAGCAGGTTGGCTCTTCTTCATCGTCTTCTTGTGGTTCCTTCTTTCTTCTATTGAAGCGAAGGAACTTCTTGAAGTTGCGAACCATGAGAGCTTGGTCTTCGTCATCCGAGTTGTCGTCTTCGGTCTCATCGTGCTCAGCCCTTCGTCGATGAGCTTTGAGAGCGATCTCCTTAGTCTTTGGAGCAGGCTCTTCGAAGTCCTTGAGGTCAAGCTCGTGGGTCATGAGCTTACCCATCAAGGTCTCCATTGACATGGTAGTGAGATCGTTCCCTTCTATGATGGCTGTCACCTTAGGGTTCCAAATTTTTAGTAGCCCCCTAAGCAACTTGCGAATCTTTTCATGATTTGAATATTGTTTTCCAAGTGAAGACAGGGGGTTGATGATGTCGAGGAATCTTATGAACATCTGTGTGATCGTCTCGTTTGGCTTCATCTTGAACACCTCGTATTCTTGCGTAAGACGACTGATTTTTGATTCCTTGACTTGGGTGGGTCCCTTCATGCGTCACTTCTAGAAGCTTCCATACTTCGTGAGATGTGGTGCATGTGGATACCCTGTTAAACTCATTCCTATCTATAGCACAGAATAAAGCATTAATAGCTCTCGCGTCTAGACTTGCTTGTTTCTTCTCTTCGTCAGAATATTTGTCATGGGATTTCTCAATGAGATCACCGTTGACAACTATCCTGGTGGGCTTTTTGTAACCGTCAGTGACGACTGTCCACAGGTCGAAGTCTAGAGACTTGAGATAAAAATTCATCCTTGTTTTTCAATACGTGTAGTTAGTTCCATCAAATAGGGGAGGCCTATGAGTGGACTGTCCTTCACCGTGATTGGAAATCAAGGATTGTGTGGTTGCCATGGATCAGCTCTAGGATGTAAGTCCTTGTAAAGAGAACAGAGCTTTGATACCAATTGAAGAACAGTTTGGCAACTCTAGAGGGGGGTGAATAGAGTTTATATAGAAAATAACCAATTAAAAATTAACTCTTTCACGATCTATGAATAATCAGAGTAAAATGCGGAAAGTCAATGAAGAGCAAGAAAGCATACGCAAACACAGCGATTTTAACCTGGTTTCCCTCGTGGAGGACTAGTCCAGGCCTGAGAACTCTAGCTCAGGATTAAATCCACTATTTGTGAAATAGTAGTTTACAATCCGTGCCTTTACTTCAGAAGAGCACGTCAACTTCTTACAGAGGATCGCAGTGGCAATTTGCTTGGAATTGTCCAAGCGACTTCTTCAACTCTTGCACAAGAATCCTAACTGAGAGATGCTGAGCACTCGAGACTTAGGAGGCTTGTGGCTAGTAGATGGGAAGGGTATGGCTTATTTGAGCTATAAGAGAGAAGAGAAGAGAAGATTGGATGATTTGAAACGAGAGAATTCATGCCCTATTTATAGTATTTTTATAGGCAAAATTCGGCCAGAATTCGGGTAGGAAAATTTAAATATTTGGCCGTTGGACAACTAGCAACCAGCTAACCCTAAAATTAGGGTTCCTGATTTCTAGGGGACAGAGTTCGGCCCGAACTCTATGTGGAGGCAGAGTTCGGCCCGAACTCTATCTCCAGAGCACAGAGTGGTTCTAAGGGGACCATTGGGCAATATCTGGTTTGGTGGAGCTTGGGATTATTAGGTAGGCTATAGTCTAAGTTTTAAGAGCTCAGCATGACTCAGATTACATTAGTCTAGACTCAAAGAAAGTGTAAAATACAGACTCGAATATAACTGAAAAGCGGAGGCTGAGCTGTTGTCTGTCTTGAGCTTAATACAGACGCCGTGTGTCGTATTGAATTATTACAGATATTATTTAGTCAATGTTGTCAATATTTGGTTGACTGTGACTTTGTGTCAACAGATACCGTCTTCATCATTATCAAGTTTTGTCGTTGTTGCCATAGGAGTCCCCATTGATTTGGATGAGTCAACTGTTGGGAACCCTTCACAAGCATCCAATCTTTATCCCCAAACAGACTGCGACAGCCATCATCTGCCAGCCTCCCTACTGAAACCAAGTTGTAGCACAAACTCGGTACATGGTGCAGTGTTTCTATTACCCATCTTCACACGTCCAAACCTGCCGCTGACCTACAGTCCCGACATGTTTACAGTGTTTCCATCGCCCAAGTCATACTTTATATGATAAGCTTTGAGATCGAACGGAAACGGTTGAATTAAGATCCATTCCACATTATGGAATGGCTTTTTTGGAACCAAGTCCCATATTCAGCGGGTTGTGCCTCAAGGATTGGCTCTGAGACTGAGTCGGGAGAGACCTCTCGTTGCTTTGATATTCATGCCGCACTTGATTTGTATTTGGCTTTAGTTTTCGTGAATGCATTTTTCATGAATGTTTCTGATGGGTTTTCGTGACTTGCATGTTCGAGCTTCGCATTCATATCAAAATTCCTTGAATTACACAGCGTTCTAATCAGTTGCTTATGCGATTGCAGGTGATCGCGTAGGCGACGTCAGCGTAGCCAACCAGTCGCTCGCTTGAAGCAAGTCTAAGGCGAGTGGCTGACCTCCTTCGCCTCTTCCCTCTACTTCAAAATTAAAAGTAAATGAATGCTTGTCATAATAGTGTAGAATCAAAGAAAATCGTGGCACGATTCTTCACGAAATACTTGCTATCAAACTGCCGGTATTAAAAATGGAAAACATGCCTCCTCATGCAATTCTACTTAGCCTATGCAAGACAATGAATGAATCGATTAACGTTTAACACAACGATATGGCTAAGTGAGTAAATCGACTAAGTTCAAAACAAAGGCTAAGTTTCGCACATAAAAGAGAAAGGAAAAGGTTCTAGAAAAGAGATAGCATATTTCAAGACTCTGCAAAACGGTCATTGGACAACATGTCGACAAGGTGTAATTTTCTCGAACGGTTGCCTAGGCCAAGGGACTGATTCGGCCTGGGAGGAACGAGTATACAAATGCCAGCCTTACATTGGCGTGGGTTATTCGAAAACTTTCGCACAGGGCTCGCTACCCGCCGCAAAAGGGTCGCCATCTAACCCAGCTATAGTCCGTGATGGCTTGACATTGCAGTGGCCTTCAAACCCTTTCACTGCTTAACAAATGCATGTGACACGGGATGAATATGATAGCTGCTTAATGCTTACAAATTCATATGCTTGCCTCGAAACATGTTGACATGCTAATTGATCAGGATGGTTAGAAAGATCTCATAAATAGCTAGCTAACATGTTCATAAAACTGCTTGAATCAAATACAGAGCTTGGATTTTAATTAGTCATTCGCCAGTACATGTGATCGTACTGATCCTCGCTCTTACAGGTCCCGGGAATCAGGAAGGACGCACCAACTAGCTCGGCGACGCTCGTGATTTTGAAGCTTCGGCCGTGCGTCTAAGACTTGTCCCGTAACTCCACTTTTGAAGACTCTCAATTGTCCAAGGAAGATGGCTCAGCGTCCCTCCATTCCAGGTCACTGGAGTACTTTATTGTATATTGAGGGATATGTGTAATGTATGGAACGGCTATTTCAAAGTTTCCTTTACTTAATGTGTGATTCAATTTGTCTGCTTATTCTCTTAGATCTCGTATCACGGATTACCTTCTGACTATGCCTTGTGCGATCGCAAATTAGGTTCGTACGGCATCACGCCCGGGGGACCACTATTGATTCGATAGAATCGGGACGTGACAATCGTGGGACTAAGTGACTTGACAACCGCAGACAACAGGGGACAGTGCTTGCTATGACTTCGATAGCCCAGCAAAACTCTTGTCTAACGTGTTCGTGCAACGACTTGACAAGCAAGGGCTACGTCAAGTCTTACATCGAGGGAACGTGCTGTGCACGCGTTCGACTTGAACAATCAAGTTCTTTGGGTGCATAGACTTAAACAACAAGCAGTAAAATACGACTTAAACTATGGGACAAGCGAATGTTAATATTAATTGTAGTTCCAATAATATTATATATTTTAAATAAAAAAGAATACAATTTTAACTTTAACTAGTTTGAAGTTGTGAATTTAAATCTAAGTTTAAATGTTAAATCAAAAACTATTTTAAATTTTAGTATTAATATTAGTTTCAATAATATTGTAAATTTTAAATTAACAGGAATGCCACGGTATTAGAAACCTAGCTGATGTCACGTTGCTCGGGCTCGGTTAGTGTTCATCTAAACTCGTACGTGCGAACTAGTTATTAGTAATAAAAATCAAAAATTGAATTTTAAGTTTAAAATCTAGTCGAGCTCGATCCTTTCTCTTTATCGCATCTCACACTCTCTCTCTCTCTCTCTCTCTCTCTCTCTCTCTCTCTCTCTCTCTCTCTCTCTCGGGTTCTCTCTCACAGATTGTGTTCACTAATACCATATCATTAGAAATAATTACACAACAGTAAACGTAGCATTAAATGCTGCTGCATGCGTTATCCTACACAATTTAATAATACATGTACCCAGAAGACGAAAAAATTGTGTTGTTGGAAGTTGTTTCTTTCGAAGATTCTTGCTTCTAGAATCACTCAAGCATTTTCATGAGCCAACAGAAGAGGGCCACGTGGCGGAGGTACAAGAAAGACGAAAAGGTTGTGTTGTTGCCTTGTTGAAAGTTATTTTTTTCTGAATAATGCTATTTGTACCTCCAAATTTTACCTTTAAACTGTCCCTCCTTACGTGGCAGCTGACGTGATATGTTGATCTGGCAGCTGACGTGGCAAAAAAAAAATAAAAATAAAAATAAAAATTAACATTAAAATTGATGTTAACATTAAAATTAATATTATCGTTAACATTAACAATAATATTAATATTAACATTAAAATTAATATTAATATTAACATTAATTAATATTAACATTAAATTAACATTAATATTAACGTTAAATTAATATGGACAAAATTGGGCAGTTAACTTTTTGGGTTAAAATTTGCCATGTCATCGGTCATGTCAGATGACACACAATATTATTTAACATGCGACATCAGATGCCACATAAGGAGGGATATATATTAGAGGGACAATTTGGAGGTACGAATAGCATTACTCTTTCTTTTTGTATTGTTTCTTGTCCTTCGTTTCTTCTGTTGGTTTCTAACACACTCTATTTTCTTCAATGGCGACGTCACATAGAGAAACTGATCATCGTATGGAAGAATTAATTGATAAAGAAAGCTTCGCTTCAAGAGCAGTGTCGGATAATTTGGATGATGAGCAGAGTTTGGAAGCTGTTAACTTATGAGACAATAAAGAACAAGATGAAGAAAACAACGGAAGAATGCATTATAACGATGACAACGACATCAACGCAAACAACGAAATGTTATTTCGTATCACCCTTTCTAATGGATTTAAGAAATACATTATATTTTTACATTTATTTCTCATACTTATTTTGTTTTATTCTGTTTTTAGGGACGATGGTGAATCTCCATTGGATTTCGATGCAGCGACGATGAAAAAAATATTGTAGTCTGCCAACATTAACAAAGCTCCATCAGAACTCTTACATGAAGATATTGTTGGCTTACAGTTCAACTCTATTGAAGAAGCAGAGACATTCTACCGGATATATTCAAAAGCATTTGGTTTCAGTATTAGAAAGAACGAAGTAAAGAAAAACAAATCTGGGATGGTGATGGTCCATAGTTGGTGTTGTTCGAATGCGGGATTCAGACAAAAGAAATATAATGAAGCTCCTAACAGGGTTCGTGAGCCAAAAAGTGAAAGCAGAAGTGGTTGTAAAGCAATTTTTCGTATTGGGTACACCAATTCTATAAAGCTGTGGATCGTCAAAAAATTTCAGGTACATCACAACCATAGCCTGGCGAATGATTATGAAACCGTTTTTTTTAGATCCCATCGTAAGATATCACCCGCAGAGTTGGAACAAGCTAAGCTTATGAAGCAATCAGGGATGGAAACTGGAGATATATGAAATTTACTTGTCCACCAAAAAGGTGGCTGAGATAAGGTTGGATGGACGAAAAAAGATTTATACAACGCTTTAACTAAAGATAGTAGAGCACTAGAAGATGTTGATGCTACGACAACACTTATATTTCTTCAATCTAAGGAGGACATTGACCCAGATTTCTTCTACACGTACAAGGTAGACGAAAATTCCAGATTGACCCATCTCTTTTGGGCTGACAGCGCATGTCGATTCGATTACGAATTATTTGGAGATTCACTAGCATTTGATTCTATATATAAAATAAATAGAACTCAAATACCGTTGGTAGTTCTAGTGGGTACAAAAAATCATGCAATGACTTGTGTGTTTGGGTTTGTAATGATCCATAATGAGACTGCAGAGACATTCTTGGGTTTTAGAAAAATTCCAAGAGTGTATGAATGGCAAATTACCAGTGACAGTTCTTACGGATGGTTGCAGATCCATGAATAAAGCAATTGAGGATTTAATGCCCAGCGTAGTTCATCGAACATGCTCATGGCATATCCTAAACAATTCAGCCAAACATGTACACCGAGAGGGTTTTGCAAATGAATTGAGTCTTATGATTAAAATGTACATCGCACACTTGCTACTTTACTTTGAAGTATGTTGTTGTTACAATATTAAAACTTTAGTTACTATCCATGTTTTCTAAATAGGTACTATTCAGTCAAAGAATTTAAAAACCGTTGGCAGCAGATGCTAAGGGAGTATAATGTAGAGAACAATGAGTGGACCACTGCATTGTACAGAATGAGGGAGCGATGGACGGACACATTCCTATGTGAAAATTATTTTGGTGGTTCTACTGCAACAAATAGATATGAATCTATGAACGCATTTCTGAAAAGATTTTTGAATAAGAAGTTGCCACTATAGAAGGCCCTTCAAAATTGTGACCACGGTTTGGCGACCTTACGTTACGGCCAGATAAGTAAGCATATCATTGATAAACTCTCAACACCAGCTGTGAAGCAAACTAGCATGGACGAAATAGAAGATAAATTTGTCTCAATTTACACTAAAACGGTATTTATAGAGGTAAGGAAGGAAATCACATGTTCTGATACATATACTGTTCTCCACCATCACATCATAAGGGAGGCAGAAGTTTTCACTATCCAAAAGTATATGTCGCCAAACAGTGTCAACCGGAAGGTTATATTTGATCGGGTCGACAATATCATAAACTGTGACTGCTTGTGGATGGAGACCAAGGGGATTCCTTGTAGGCATATTTTTTCAGCAATGAAGAGATTTCAAATTGGAGATATTTCAAAAAAAACTTAATTAAAACTCGTTGGCTCAAGGATTGCAAAGAGAGTTATCTCTCCGGACCTGGCGCAGAAAGAAGATTCATCCACCCAGACAGTATTAAGAGCAGAAGGTATGGTGGTATTAATGAACAAGTTAATCTATTTATGTATTATTGTAAAAAATCAAGCAAAATTCAATAGAAGGGAACGGAGTTGATGTCGTTTGTTCTGATGGAGTTGAAAAAAAATGGTGACCGATATTGGTGAAGAAGAAAAAATGGTAGCTGATGCAGTTCATGCAGTGCATGAATCTTTTAAAGAGCCAAATCCAGTAGCAACAAAAGGAAGGCCTTCTCAAGGGAAATCAAGCTAGTCTAAAGTAAGTCAGACTATCCCGAAGCCTAGAATTTGCAGAGTTTGTAAAAAATTGGGTCACGATTTTCGTAATTGTAAAGTACGGAAGCGAAATAGCGACAAAGAGGAAATGGAATCAAATGAAACGTCGTTGACTTAAGACAATGTCTTTCCTATGTGGCAAGATGTCACTCACACAAGACAATGAGATAAAAATATGTTCTCCAATGCAAAAGTTTGAGAAGACAATAAAATTACTTTTTTCAACTTCCAAGACAACTTTTTCACTTCTTCTTTTTTATATATATAAAAGTCATTTTGAAGGGGCAGATGCTCACAATAGGGTTGGAGATGCTCTAATAATCAACTTTTTTTATAATTCTCCGTCAATTAGGCGCATCAGTACACGAAGAATGGTGTTGACTTGGCAGAATTCGAAGGGGCAGATTCAATGGTATTACTGGCATATAAATGGCAGTAGTTGGGAGAGTTTGTTCTCGTCTTACTTAGCTTTACTTGAGAAGGGGCAGATGCATTGGTATTAATGCAAATTAATTGTTGAATTCGAAGTGACTGCCACTTGGCTCATGAGTTCGAGTTGTCCTTGCCTATAAATGGCAGTAGTATAGGAAAAGTTTGTTCTCGTCTCACTTAGCTTTTCTTGTGGAGATGGACTCTACCGATCCCCCACCTTGGTAAGACGCTTTTCTGTTGGTTGTCGATCTCCTCGTTCGAAGAAGCTTTGGTGGTGAAGTCCTTCAGAAGACTGAGATGTGCCTAGTGGACTGTCCGTGTTCGTGCACTTCATCGACTGTGTGCCATGATGTTGGTTACTGGAAGAGCCCCAGGGTTTGGGTTGATTGCCAACCCACACTCTATCGAAGCGCCCGTACGTTGATTCGCTCTGACTATACACGGTGTTTCGTCTACGCACATTGACGATGAAGTGATTTGCTCTGACGATGCACGGTGTTCCGTGTTCCTGCACTTCATCAGAAGACTGAGATGTGCCGAGTTTCCATATTTTACACTTTATCGACTATGTGCCATGATGTTGGTTACTGGGTCCGGGATCGTCGCGACCCAGTTTTTGTTATGCTGGAAGAGCCACAGGAACTCCAAAGGAGTTCCTTTGCTCTGACGATGCATGATGAAGTGATTTGCCTCAAGGAGTTCCTTTGCCTCAAGGAGTTCCTTTGCTCTTACGATGCATGATGAAGTGATTTGCCTCAAGGAATTTCTTTGCCTCAAGGAGTTCCTTTGCCTCAAGGAATTCCTTTGCCTCAAGGAGTTCCTTTGCTCTAACGATGCACGATGAAGTGATTTGCCTCAAGGAATTCCTTTGCCTCAAGGAATTCCTTTGCCTCAAGGAGTTCCTTTGCTCTGACGATGCATGATAAAGTGATTTGCCTCAAGGAATTCCTTTGCCTCAAGGAGTTTCTTTGCTCTGACGATGCACGATGAAGTGATTTGCTCTGACGATGCCCGCACGCTGCTCGCATTCAACTTTTTCTTGGTAGTAGGATTTTATGTAGTAGTTCAGACTTTCATATGTAAATAAAAGTCAAACTTTTCGTGGTTTTAACAATGTAAATGTAATTCAAAAATAATTTTATTATAAAAGATAGAGCAAACCAGACGTTATAAAAGACAGAAGTTCCTTGCCCAATTACATAATTATATTATTGTTTTACAATGTCATTGCTAGGTTGGTAGTGTTACATATTCGCTTGAAAGCAACTTCTTAGCCCATCCCAACCTCATTATTGTAATCTTCTGGTGAGTGTCATCGTCATTTTCTCTCGGTATTTCGAAGGGAGTAGTCATCAAGCTCATCATATAATATGCCATGTACAAGAGGCAGTTGGGTGCCTGTTGTTGTGGGCATCGTGGAGAACAATTCAGCACTGTTTTCTTCATTAATTTTGCATCTACCTTGCCCTTTTCGTACGTGGTTTGCCTCAAGGAGTTGTAGTGTGTCCAGTCGTAGGAGATAAAGTTGAATGTGAGCAGCGTATAGTGTTTGATAGATACATGAAACAGTGGAATGAATAGCAACTCTATGTCGTCCTCTAAATCCATGACGAAGTCTTCTACATCGGTTTTGAAAGTGTCAAGGGACGCCAACTTTTGCTTCTGGTTCAATGGCACGTTCAACGATGTTCTGTTTCCCAAAAACAAAACACAATATCATGAGTAATTGTTTTATGTTATTTTTCATCGGTGTACACATGAATATGGATTTTTCTGTTTGGATTCTTACCAATATGTGGGGCATCAAGAATGCAGACCACTTATGTTGCATGTCCTTTGAACTTGACTGGGCATACCTTCTTGTAATGTCTTAAATTTCTCTCAGCTTCCTTATTATTAGGTTGAGTATGCCAGCCTCCATGTCTTCATAGTTGAGTATGTCTTGCAGGTCTATTGCCGACAGCTGGATTGCAACTTCATTTTCACCCTCTTTCGGCAAAAATAAGTATACAATATCACTGCACATAAATTTAGTTTAGATTAAATTAATAGAGATTCTCAGGACATAATTGTGGAAAAAGTCTTAAAAAAAGAAACAAAAGGGTTATTCGCCGTCCAACAGACACGGAGAATGTTAATTCGTCGTCCAACTGACACGAAGAATGGTAATTCGCCGTCCTAACTGACACGGAGAATGGTAATTGTCACAACCCGCACCCGCTTTTCGGATACGAGACGTGTCCAAGCCAGCCTACGCCGCAGAGTCGACGGTAGAACGCTGTCAAGCCTGCAAGAAATAACTGCTCAAAATATAACATTTTCTGCTCATTCACATTTCTAAATTTGTTACAATAGTTACAACATTTATAATTGAAGAAAATACAAGATTTTACAATTAATGAAATTGATACAATTGTTTTCTATTTCTAGGTTGACCTCAGCATACCCAAGTCTTCCCATTGCTAAGAGTGATCGCGGCTAAACCTGAAAAATAGTTGGTTTTCAGTCAGGAATGGAACAAGTACACAAACCGACGGTAATGCAAAACATAATAGAATTAACAAGACATGAAAATAACATATGAGATATAAAAACTGGAAAGAAAACTGATGACATGGCACGGTAGAGATAAAAAGAAAAAAACTAAAAAAAGACATCTATCTAGGTGGTGTGAAATATCTGTTTCGACATGTGAACGGCTATGGGGTAAATCAGGCTCACTGCACGTGTCGTGTGCAGCGGCTAGCATTCACGAAAGACACGGAGGATAGTTCTGGGTAGTCCACATGTCTACTAAGATATTTCTCCTCCCAACTACTCCGTGTGACGAGCATGTCAACAAGCAGTAAGATATATGTATAAACATAAAATGAAAAAACTACTATGAATCGGAAAGCAATCAGAAAGTGCACTTACCTGAGGTCCTTAGCTGAAGAAACCAATAATACAATACCACTCAAGGAGCCACAATCAGTCAACACATGTAGAAGTCTCCAGATGCTGAAAAAACAGTACCAACGTTCTCAGAATAGTCAAATTAGCTAGGATTGCCTGTCCTTAAGTCCAATTCTGGACACAGGAGCAAAACTATAATTTCGGGCAAAAACGATATCCGCCGTTGGACCCGCTTTGTACCGAAAAGCGTGCCAGAGTCAATGGTCTCTAAAATCGTCAAACTACATATCTACGGATCTAATTTTCCAATACGAACTCAACCGTATGTCCAAAGTTGAATTCCGGTGGGCCGTGTACAAAATCGCCCGTTGAGTGGGACCGTGGGGCCCACAAAACGGTAATTTTATCAACTGTCTCAGAATTGGACCAAACTTGGCATACAGGACCAGAAAAATGATACAGTCCTGTTGGCACAAGTTTCGTCTTCGATCTGACGAGCGTGCACAAAGTAATTGGAGAATTTGGAAAGTACACGATACGGTAAATTTTGACGGATACGCATCAAATTTGTCGCGCACACGCGACCAATTTGAATTCCGTCAAAGCCCACACGACCACGAAGCCAGTTACGCACCTTTCGATGCTTACGGTGCGCGACCACGTTGCCGAAATGGCGGGACGGACGTGGTATCGAGCGATTTTCAAGTTTTGAAAACTGTTTTAAATCCTATTTTTCCCGAACTTTGTAAACTGATTTCTTCGTGCACTAGTTGATAAAATTCACAACTACAAAATAGGTTATGAAGCCCTACATATCGTCTAAAAAGTTGTTCAAATAGTTTTTCCAAAAACTCGCGATATTCTGGTCGCGAATCGACCGCAAACATTGGATGTTGGGACAGTTCTAAGTCCTGTTTCGGGACAGGTTTTTGCCCGATGTTCGAATCGGTTTCCTGAACAATATGGTCAACCATATTCGAAACTAATTGAAGGGGTTATGAGTCCTATGAATTGACTTCGTACCTGCAAAATCCGTTCGTGAAACGGTCGATCGGATAGACGGGAATCAGTATGCGAAGTTGGCCTCCTGCACACGCATACTGCTGCCAACGCAGCGCTGGCCCCGCGCGCGTGCCCCTCCGGCCGCCGGCCGATGGTGGCCGTGGCGCCTCCCGGCCGCCTGGGCGGCGCGCGAGGCCCAGGGAGGGTGGCGTCGGTGTTGGTTAGGGTTTTTTTGGTGTTTTGATCGACTTCTTCTGCTATATATATATATATTTTTTTTTTTTTTTTTTGGTGTTGGTTAGGGTTTTTTTGGTGTTTTGATCGACTTCTCTGCTATATATATATATATATATATATATATATCTTTATATATATATATTATATATATATATCTAAGTATGTTGACTGATACAGAGCCGAGGGGCTCTTGGCTCTCGGTTAATCTGAACAGGGGTTGGGGACTTTGGGGTCAGGCCGGGCTGGGCCTAGCCTGGTCGGCTGGGCTTCCCCTCTTTTTCTTCTTCTTCTTCTTTTTAATTATTCTAACCATTTCATATATTAATAGGTATACGTATATACGTACGCACGTTTATACGTATATACTTATATATGTCTATATACGTATATACTTATATGTCTATATACTTATAAGTATATAAGTCTATATGTCTATATACTTATATACTTATATATGTTTATATATGTCCTATATATATATATTATATATATATATATATATAATATATCTATAATATATATATATATTATATTATATAGTATATATATTAATAGATATATATATATATATAACAACAACCAAATCTATATATATATAGATCTATATATATAGATATTATATATATATATATATATATATATATATTATAATATATAGATATATAGATATTATACCCAGATACACATATACATATATAATATTTATTCATATATACATATACATACATTTATATATTTATATATATACATACACAACGTACACACATACACGTACACACATACACGTATATAGTTTATATATTTACATAACATGCCACCACCATATACACCTATATTTATATAAATACTCATATAACTTATATTTATTCTCTTGATAAATAATAAATTATAGTAACTAAAATAATAATAAATACTTTTTTACTAATGACCATAATAATATATAGCCAGTTATAATAAAATAATATTGTATAAATAATCCTCGATAATATTGATAATAAAAAAATTAAAATAAAAATTTTGGGGAAGGAAGCTACAAATCTACCCACCTTAAAAATAATTTCGTCCTCGAAATTCTAACTCATAAACATGTCTAAAATTCAAAAAATAAACAAAAAGAAATAAACTACTACTACTACCACAATATCCTCAAATTTTAATTCGCCGAATTATTTAACCTCCTCCAGCCATTTTGTAATTGCATAAATTCTAGGACTTCTACCCACCTTTGGTCACACTACTCCTCAAAACTAAAATCTTAAAATCTTCTAATTGGTTGCTAACAATCCTAGTAACAGATATCTACTGCATGTGGTATCTATAGTCCTCTCCTACCTATCAAGCAATCCAAATTTAACAAGCAACCCGTTTACATAGGTAGCTAAGAAGTATGGGGAATCTCATAAGTACCTTCGTCGCTCCAAAATATGAAGGACAGAAAAATAAGAAAGAACAATCAGGGCAATTAAAGTTTCGAGAGGCGTAAAGAATGTCCAATAAACAGATATAAATGTACTGAACCTATTGTCTTATTCGCTAGATTGGGCTACTCCAGTCCAGTCACTTGCTACACGAAGAACACTTGTTTCTTAGAGGAGCTTACAAACCATGCAATACGAAAATTCCGTTCTCGAAGTCCAACGACATTCCAAAATAGGACGAAATTTGAGAAATCAAAATTGTAATCTTTTTCATGGTTATTTAAACACACGAGCAAGATTATGAATGCAATACAATCGTATCGCGACTTCCAAGTATGGGATACAGTTTACGAATGGATTCACATTCTAAGGGATGGAAATTACATAATAGATACAGGGGCCGATTTCACATAGTTCAGTTCTGTTGTCCAAATGGTGGTATGTCTGGATCGGTTTTACTAGGTCTTAATGAGTTCCCTATCTGGCATCATTTGTTGGTTGGATGAGCCGGATTGCGATCTATATGGACTGGACAAAACTCCAATGATAAAACTATTCCTACTAGATTAGGGTATTCTAAATAGGTAGGCTTCTATTCAAGTGTTTGAGCTAGTTGCTAGTCAGGTTGGTTTAGCTAGGTTTCTAAGGCCCAAAAATGCGCCTCCCGTAACCTTTGTGTTTAAGCAGCACATGAGGCCTCAATTGGGTGGCACACTAGTGGCATGTGCGTAGTGAGCTTCGAGTAGGTCACAACCATATATTGAGTTGAAGAAATTGAGTCGAAGTTAAGGCTCTAATAAGTCGAAAAGTATACCGGTAGATACTATGGTAAGAGTGATAGCTAGTCCTTTTAACCTGAAAGTCGTTTCACAAAAGAGTACAAGAAACGGGTTTGAGTGGGACATGTATACCTAGATGAAGGTGGACTCGTCTAGATCTTGCATATAAAATTTATGGAAAGGTAATCGCTGGTCTCGTGCTTCGAATTTTAATGACACGATCGGGGACACAAAATGATCTAAATGGAAAGTGGGAGCTACACTTGCATATACAACTATCATAGCCATGGGAATACTCTGTATCTATCTATCAATTACGAGTTTTTGTTTTTTCAATCAGCGAAAGACAAAAACAATAAAGAGTTCAAGGGATGTCGCTGAATACAATTACGTGATTCAAAGACGAATATATAATTCAAGAGGAATTGTCAAGCAATCGCGGATGAGATCCTGGATATCTCTATATCTCAGTCCATGTAGGGTAATTAAATGAAGAGCGAACCAAATGCATCATGGTTGATCAGACCGTAATACAATGATTCTGAGACATTATGTTATCGGGCGTCCCCAATAAACATATGTCTTGAATCAAGCTCGATAATGAGTAAGCTTGCAAAAACTAGGCTGTAATAGCAGCACTGGTCAACGGAGTCAAAATATAAATATGCGAGATTTTTGGAAAGCACAAGTAGTTAGAGTATTGAGAGAATTAAAACATTACATGGTATCATTGCTTATACAGTCAATCCTACTATCTTCTATTCATAAGGCCTTGGTCGACTAATGGGTTAGGACTTCTGAATTCTACATTCTAGGTAACTTATTAGTGTCAGTCAATTACCTCGTCAATAGATCACAATGACCACATAATGCGGGTTGGAAGACATGCCACAGAACTTCCACTAGTATTGGCTTTAGGTCTTATGGTACACACAGGACATTTTTATTCTCTATAGTATCCTAAACTGGTAATTACGTCTGAAGTTATTTCACCGAGAATTATGCCTTGCCTGTATACTCTGGCTGTGACAACCCTTGGTTCCGTGATTCAGGTGTGATAAGCTATCAGGTACTCTACTCACATTGACACAAGGGTATCTAAGATCTAAAGTGGTCAACAAGAACATAGTTTTAGCAATGTTCCATAGACTATGATTCTTCGGAATGATTTCATTTCTATGGTTGTACCTCGCCAGTGCGCTGCTGGCTGCAGTGAACCCATACCATCCATTCTCAAACAATTGGCGACAGTGCGCTGCTGTCTAGTCATCGTAGTCATTTAATTACTCTAACTATATTCCTAGAACTTTAAGGAGCTGCTAGAGTTCAAACTAATTGGCTATGATAGGAAGTGTAACCTCTGCCCATAGGTCTCAATCCTTAAAGTAAAAGGTTGACCGGAGGAAAATAACTGAAGACAGGGAAAAAAGAGCATTCTAACATTTATCTCAAAATTTCAATTGGTCGAGGGAAAAACTTTGAATCAAATATGACTTGAGATTCGCATATGAATAACAGGATCAGAAATTACAAACTAATTCTTTACAGCAAAAGAGAATTAAAACAGACAATCCTAACTCATGATGTGATGTTTATTCTAACAGAGCAAAAGAAAATTAAACAATTTATCAAAATTAACGCGTTAATTCTAGGCAAGTCTAACATACCAAGCGAATAGTATATCCATATTGGATCACATTGTCATATCAAAAGTAATAGTGTACCTATAGGGATCTAGCAAGCTATCTAAATTGTATGGCCTATCTAATAACCTTAACTACCCAACGTCAATTTGAACAAGGGACACCTAGTCCTAGTCATTATCTTAGATTATTTTAATCCTAGTTTGTGAATGAGCATTTCCTGAGTGCAGGCTTGCATAGTACGACAACGTACCATCACGAGTTCGCAATCTTTTGCGAAAACAGACCTGCATGGGCCACCACAAAAACTTGTCCGACCTGCACCCGCTTTTCGGATACGAACGTGTCCAAGCCAGCCTACGCCGCAGAGTCGGCGGTAGAATGCTGTCAAGCCCGCAGAAATAACTGCTCAAAATATATTTTCTGCTCATTCATATTTTCTAAATTTGTTACAATAGTTACAACATTTATAATTGAAGAAAATACAAGATTTTACAATTAATGAAATTGATACAATTGTTTTCTATTTCTAGGTTGACCTCAGCATACCAAGTCTTCCCATTGCTAAGAGTGATCGCGGCTAAACCTGAAAAATATTGGTTTCCAGTCAGGAATGGAACAAGTACACAAACCGACGGCAATGCAAAACACAATAGAATTAACAAGACATGAAAATAACATATGAGATATAAAACTGAAAAGAAAACTGATGACATGGCACGGTGGAGAAAAAATGAAAAACTAATAAAAGACTATCTAGGGGTGTAAATATCTGTTTCGACATGTGAACGGCTATGGGGTAAATCAGGCTCACTGCACGTGTCGTGTGCAGCGGCCAGCATTCACGAAAGACACGGGGGATAGTTCTGGGTAGTCCACATGTCTACTAAGATATTTCCCTCCCGACTACTCCGTGTGACGAGCGTGTCAACAAGCAGCAAGATATATATATATAAACATGAAATGAAAAGACTACTATGAATCGGAAAGCAATCAGAAAGTGCACTTGCCTGAGGTCCTTAGCTGAAGAAACCAATAATACAATACCACTCAAGGAGCCACAATCAGTCAACACATGCAGAATCTCCAGATGCTGAAATAACAGTACCAACGCTCTCAAATAGTCAAATTAGCTAGAATTGCCTGTCTTTAAGTCCAATTCTAGACACATGGGCAAAACGATAATTTTGGACAAAAACGATGTTCGCCGTTGGATCCGCTTTGCACCGAAAAGCGTGCCAGAGTCAATGGTCTCTAAAATCGTCAAACTACATGTCTACGAATCTAATTTTCCGATACGAACCCAACCGTATATCCAAAGTTGGATTCCGACGGGCCGTGCACAAAATCGCTCGTTGAGTGGGACCGTGGGGACCGCAAAACGGTAATTTTATCAACTGTCTCAGAATTGGACCAAACTTGGCATACAGGACCAAAAAACGATACGGTCCTGTTGGCGTAAGTTTTGTCTCGATCTGACGAGCGTGCACAAAGTAATTGGAGAATTTAGAAAATATACGATACGATAAATTTGACGGATACACATCAAATTCGTCGCGCACACGCGACCAATTTGAATTCCATCAAAGTCCACACGACCACGAAGCCGTTATGCACCTTTCGATGCTTACGGTGAGCGACCACGTCGCCCGGAATGGCAGGACGGACGTGGTATCGAGCGATTTTCAAGTTTTGAAAACTGTTTTAAATCCTATTTTTCTCGAACTTTGTAAACTGATTTCTTCGTGCAAAGTTAATAAAATTTGCAACTACAAAGTAGGTTATGAAGCCCTACATATCGTCTAAAAAGTTGTTCAAACAGTTTTTCCAAACTCACGATATTCTGGTCGTGAATCGACCGCAAACATTGGATGTTGGGACAGTTCTAAGTCCTGTTTCGGGACAGGTTTTTGCCGATGTTCGAATCGGTTTCCTGAACAATATGGTCAACCATATTCGAACTATTTGAAGGGTTAAGAGTCCTATGAATTGACTTCGTACCTGCGAAATTCGTTCATGAAACGGTCGATCGGATAGATGGGAATCACTATGCGAAGTTGGCCTCCTGCACGCGCCTACTGCTGCCAACGCAGCGCTTGAGCGCGCTGGCCCCGCGCGCGTGCCCTCCCGGCCGCCGCCGGCGGTGGCCGTGGCGCCTCACGGCCGCCTGGGCGGCCGCCGAGTCCCAGGGAGGGTGGCGTCGGTGTTGGGGGTTTTTTTTTGGTGTTTTGATCGACTTCTTCTGCTATATACAGTTATATATATATATATATTGTTGACTTGATACAGAGCCGAGGGCTCTTGGCTCTCGGTTAATCTGAACAGGGGTTGGGGACTTTGGGGGCAGGCTGTGGGCCTGGCCTGGTCGGCTGGGCTTCCCCTGACTCTTTTCTTCTTTTTTTTTTTTAATTATTCTAACCATATTATATATACATAGGTAATATTCGTATATACACGTTTATACGTATAACTTATATATGTCTATATATATATATATATATTATATAGATATATATATATATATATATATATATATATATATATTATATATATCTATATATATATAATATTATATTTATTTATTTTTTTATTTTTTTTTTATACACACAAAATATATATATATATATATAAATATATAATATATAATATATAAATATATATATATATATATATATATATATATATATATTATTCATATACATATATATACATTTATATATTATATATATACATCGTACACACACACTATATAGTTATATATTTACATATACATGCACACACACATATATACACCTATATTTTATATAAATACTCATATACACTTATATTTATTCTCTTGATAAATAATATTAATAGTAACTAATAATAATAAATACTTTATTATCAATGACCACAATAATATATAGCCAGTTATAATAAAATAATATGTATAATATCCCTCGATATATTGATAAAAATAATATTAAAATATTAAAAATTTCGGGAAGGGAAGCTACAGTAATTCACCATCCAACTGACACGGAGAATGATTTCACCGTCCAACTGACACGAAAAATGGTAATTTGCCGTCCAACTGACACGGAGAATGGTTGTCTCTGTTAGAATTGGACGGAGATTGGTCGTCAAAATACATATGTTGGACTCATCTTTCTGGGGATTACGATGTCTATGTAATGCTTCTTCAGCTCTTCATCCGCATCTTCCAAGTACGAGTTCATCGCATTTCCTTAGTATACACCCTTCCTCTTTAGTTCACATTTTGGCGTCTTCTCCGGATTTCGGAGCGGTATTTATCTTCCGCTTTTTATTAGCCTCTCTAACTGTATTCTTTTCCAAGGATAACATCTTCATCAGCTAATGCCGCTGATGGTTTTCTGGACCCCTTTCCCCCCGATCCACCTCTCTTTTGGCTTCTTTTGGAGCAGCAAGTTCAGCAGCTGCTTGAGTCTCCTCATGCAATGCTACAACAATGGCTTGGAGATCAGCGATTTTCGCATCCTTTTAATGGCTTCAATATTCAACGATTCAACTTTATTTTGAAGCTCCATTTTCTCATAAACGAGCCTTTTATTTGTTTCTCTGAGACTGCTCGTTATTTGTACTGAAAAACAAACAACAATGAAATGTATGATGTGAATCTATACGGAGAATGACCATTCTCCGTGCCTTAACACGGAGAATGGTCGTTCTCTTTCCACCAAACACGGAGAATGGTATACACGCGTTTTAACACTAGAATGACCATTCTCCGTGATAGTTACACGAAGATGGCATTCTCCTTAATTACACGGAGAATGGTATTCTCCGTATTAAGTTACACGGAGAATGGTCATTTTCATGCATTTGACACTTGGAATTTCATTCTCCGTGTAATTATAACACGGAGAATAGCATTCTCCGTTTTGAATTACACGGAGAATAACCTTCCCAGTATGAAAATGATAGAGAATAGCAATTATCTGTTTCAAATAACACGGAGAAGCCATTCTCCGTATTATTAACACGGAGAATGGCCATTCTCCTGGAAGATTACAAATCAAAATTTAAAAGAAAAGATTTACCTGTGCATGTAGCTCTTTAACATTGTCATGAGCGTGCATTATCAGCAATAAGAACAAGAATCTGCTTTCTCAATCCTCCAGTTCATACACGAGCCCTCCATCATAACGTTGATTGCACGTTGTTGCGCTTCTTA